>SKCR01007783.1:0-305087 GCA_019454045.1 Zanthoxylum bungeanum
ATTTTTGTCCAAAATTTTTCAAAAAATACAAAAAAATTGAAAATTTTCAAAAAATTACAAAAATATTTTTGTTTTTGTTTTTATTTTGACTAAAAAGGTGAAATTGGTAAAAGATAGCTGAGTAAGGAATTTCTACTCTGAGACGTATCTCAAAACCTAATTCGAAACAAGTTAATTTTTGTTTATTTCCTTTTGAATTATTTAATTTGTGAATTCTCCATAAACGGACTAAAATGGATCTTCATATTCTCAGTTGGTAGGTATTATCAACATACATAGTAACATACGGACATGAGCTGTAATTGAAAAATTTGTAATATTCAGTGCTCTAGTTTAATTGGAGGAAGCATCTCTAAATAGTGATGGAGTAAAAAAAAAAAAAAAAAAAAAAAACGTCTGAGATCCGAGTTATTAAGTCTGTAAGGGTGTTTTAACACCTAGTGCCCTAAAACCAACTGGTTTGGGAGTCATTGGCCCAAATCTCGTTACATGGATCAAAGATGCTGCAAAAATATATATATCTGAAGTCTGAGTAATTAAGTCCGTAGGGGTGTCTTAACACCTGGTGCCCTAAAGCCAACTGGTTTGGGAGCCACCGACCCAACACTCGCTACATAGATGGAAGGTATTGTATATAAAAAAAAATATAGAAAAATCAAAGAAAAAATCAGAAAAATGAGAAAAATTATTCCATTACTACCAAAAGGTGTGAAATCGGATAGAACTTTAGGACAAAAATATTACACTCTTATCAACTGCACTTATGACTGTTGTGGGAAAAAAATGAGTTGATTGATATTTTGTTGGCTGTGTATATGAAGAATGGTAAAAATAATCGGAGAATTTACTTATTCAGTAATTTAGAAAGAAACAAAACAACTAGTAACTTGGAGTAGAAATTTCACCTGATTAGCCACTAACTTCTTTATTCTCTTTTCGCTTGTCTTTTTGCTGTTTGCAGCATTAGTTTTACTACCTTTTACTTTTGTAAAAGTTTTGTGGGTATCATTGCTGTAAACCCTCACGAGATTACAACTCGTCCACTAGGGACACCTAGGGGTTTAAAGGCTTGTTGCATATGCTAAATGCAATCGTGATCCCTACGAAAGTGGCTTAGTTAATTTTATTTTCATGTTATTTTATTCTATGTTTTGCTCGAGGACTAGCAAAATGATGGTTTGGGGGTGTGGGGGTTGATGAGTGGTATTTATATCACTATTTTCCCACTCATTTATCCTAATATTTGTATAGTTTCTTGAGTCTTGTGAATATTTGATGTTGTTTTGTGTTATTTTGTAGATAAATAAAGTTTCAGGACATTCTGGAGGCAATTGGGCAAAACCGGACAAAAATGCGTCAGCAGGGATATTTTGGTCTTTTGCGCGTCGCGACGCCCAAACCTTCAGCGGCGCGACGCCCAGCATACGCCGAATATGCTAACATGCGCCTGGTCAACTGGTCAGAATTTGAGAAGTTTGACTTTGCTAACGTGCGCCGTGCCACGTGTCACCATCACAGCCAATCTGCTAACGTGTGCCGTGCCACGTGTCATCATCATATGTTGCCGACACTCAGAGTTGACACGTGTCGCCTCGTCATCAGCCATGTCATCGGTCAAAAAGTCAACTTCGCCATGTGTCACGCAACGTCACAAGGTCAACCAAGTCAACTTGCCACGTCAGCATCAGCCAATCACAGCGTGACACGTGTCGCCACGTGTCGCAATCCTATTGTGCCGACAATTGCAATGCCACGTCAGTGCCACGTCAGCGTGATGTCATCAATGACGTCATCACAATAATTGAGTCTTAGCCGCCTTGACACGTGTCACTTTAACAGTCAGCCGCCTTGCCACGTGTCGTATCCTCAGCGTGCCACGACGAACTGTTCCAGCATCGCGACGCTGGCTTGGCGTCGCGACGCCCAGACCCTATCCGCGCCTATAAATTCAGCGAGAAATTTCAGATTTCAGTGTACCATTCCCTCTCTCTTATTTGATGTAAATAGGGAATTCTTCTCTCTCTAAGTTTCATTTTAATTTTTAGTTTTTACTTTTGTAATAACTTTAATTACTTTTTGTAATAATAGTAATTTACTTTCTTATTTTACAGTTTTTACTATTCACTATGAGGAGGTAACTTCCATATGCTATGGTGAAAGGTAATTATTTTATTATTGCTATTTAGATTAATCTCCTTAAAAATGATATATTTACTATTTAAAATACTGATTAATAAAGGATACGCGCTATATTGGTCGGTTGGCAATTCAATTTAATCTGGTTTAAACCTGACTAATCAAGGAAACCGCTATATGGTCGGTTGGTAAATTTATTTTCTGTTGGTTTGAACCTGATAAATCAAGGATACCGCCAGATTGGTCGGTTGGTAAATTTATTTTGGTACCGCCTTTATGGCTGGATTATGGACAAAAATTACCACCTATATGGCTGGTTGGACTTAATTTGACTTAATCAGGATACCGCCAGATTGGTCGGTTGGTAAAAATATTATCACAAGTTTATATTATTTTATGGGAGATATCTAAATAGTAGTAGTAAAAGTAATTCATTTTGCCTTAGCATTTTATTTCATTTGTAATTTACTTTTCAGCATTTTACTCACCGCAATTACTTTTCAGCACTTTTATTTTATGGCTTTTACTTTTAAGGTTTTACTAGCCCTAACTATGTGTCATAACTAAGTTAGTAATCTAGGGTTGTGATGAAATCCAATATCACCGGTTTATAAGGGTTAAATTATAATTGGGTAATATAAAGATTTATTTATTGAGTCTTAATCTTAATGCTTTTTATTAACTGGCCACTAATAAAATTGATAAGGTAAACTTAAAATGAACTAGACATAGGGATTTTAGGTTTAAGACCTCAGACTCAATAGCCCACGATCTTCCTTGAGGATAGATAACCCTTTAATAGATTTCCTTACAGGATAGGAATATACCATCGGGCGGGGGTAGCCATAATTGGAACTTAAACTTAATAAATCCAGATAATTTGGTTGACATAGACATATGGTTCAATTAGGTTAATTTGGATATTTGTAATTGACCATCGGAAGAGGCTTTTACATAATTTAGTGTTCCAGGTTAATAAATCAATATTTTACCCAATTATAAGATAACAACTTCATCTTTAAATAATATTGGAATAAATCACAACCCTAGATAGTTTTAATATTGAATTTTCTCAAAATATCTTTCGAACAATTTTATTTACTTGTCTTTAAATTTAGAATCGTCGCCATTTCAAATCAATCAAACAACCTAATAGATACTAGTAATCATTTGACCTCATAAAAATTAATAGATAAGGTTTTAAGTCCTCGTGGGATCGATACTTTTTATACTACTTGAACGATACGTGCGCTTGCGTTACACGTGTGTGTTAACGCCGGTCACACCCTAGGTATGGGGTTAGCACTCAGACAACCAACATCATCACTGCGGCACTCTAGGTATGGAGACGCAACCGCGACGCCCTAGGTACGGGGTTTAGCATTATTAACTCAGCACAGCAGGTAGACCAGGTGACAGCTGGCGAGCCAGGTAAGTAAAAATGCATTGCACGTACTTTGATAGGATTGTCATTGTCACACACTGCACAAGTCCCATCAAAGTGGGGGCGACTGTAGGCATTGTATTTTTACACATTAGCCCAATGATGAGTCTCGTATGGAGGCAACTACTTCTTTAGTCATGAAAGTCGCGGGAAACGGACGTTGGAAGGGTAAAGTTGGAAAATAGAATTTTTGATGGATTTAATCTCGTTGTTTGAGCTTCGGTTGCTTGTTGGACTTCCGTTTCAAAGCTTATCTTAGGCCCAAAACCCCACAAACCACTTACCAAACCCAAACCAACCCAAAATACCCAAGCCCACCAAGCCAAGCCAAACCCACGCCCATGAGACACCATTCACGCCCATAGCCTTCCTAAATAGCCAAAATCACATTTAAACACATGCCTAAATCAAGTCAAATCCCTTCCTAATTAAAAGAAATCAAATAAAATCCCTACCAAATCAAATCCAATCACCACCCCAAATAAGGAGATCTATTCCTTATGGAGAACCAATTAGGAGATTCTTTCCTATTCAAATTAGGAAAGTCTTCTCTCTTTGCCTATAAAAAGAGGCCTTCACCCCCCATTCAAAACCTAGCTCATATACTTCCCCAAGCACGTCCCAAACACTTTCTCAAGCCTCCTTGCACGTCCAAAAACCTCCTTGAAGCCTCCATTGCCGAATCATTAAACCTGTGCATCCTCCATTGCCGCATCTTTCATCCTTCACCAACACCCTTCACGCCTAAGCCCCTTTCACTGCCCTCCATTGCCGAATTTTAGCCACCATTCACAGCCCTAAAACACACCAAAATAAGCCTCAAATAAAGCCCTAAAGTCGCACTAAACACTCTCCAAACACAGCCCCATTCGCAGCCCCAAAACAGTCCCCAAAAACGCCCCCACTGCACCTTGAACTGCCGCATCTTCACCTTCTGTTCTGGTCAGTTTTGGCTGCGAATTTAGCCAGAAAACAGCCCTAAAATCACCTAGAAAACCCCTCAAAAATTTCCATAAAGTTTCCCTAAAAACCATTAAAAACGCAACCCCCTAAGCCACCAAAATCACCCAAAACAGTCCACAAATCGACCAAAACAGTGACCTGAAACGGAACAGCGAAACAGCAGCAAAACGGACTTAAAACAGCAGCCCAAACATCAAAACAACGAGGGAAAACATTGAGTAGACGAATTGGAAAAGCATCGGATCAATCTCCCTTCCAACGGACGTGTAACGCCCTTTCTTAGACGACAAAAGAGGTTAGACCTGAGGGCACCTTTTTTACTTATCTTCTTTATCTTTGTTTTATTTATTTTGATATATAATTGCATGAGAGTCGTTTGAAGCATGATGTGATATTTAAACTTATATCATTAAGCCCAATGATGAGCCTCGTATGTAAATATAATACACATGTAAATATAATACATATCAAATATTAAACTTATATCTTTAATATTTGATATTATTAAATACATATTAATTAAATATCAATTTGTGATATTTAAACTTATATCATTAATATATGTATTTGAGATATTTAATGTAAATATAATACACATGTTTAAGATATTTATATTAATTATTTAATTTTTAATTTTTAAATAATTAAATTAATTAATAAAATAAATATCTTTAGTAATGATTTCTTTAGGAAATTGCATGTTATTATTGGAACACATTTTGATAACTTTATTAAAGTTAACGTGTTACTTTAATTAAGCCAAAATGTGTGCCAATGAAATTGATACAAAAATAAATAAATTGTTGTTTATTTTTGGCTTGGAAAATTGGCAATTTGGGAATTGTATAAAAAAATGGTTTTGTTTATTTTTCAGATACACACAAGTTTAACAAAAATATTACAAAGTGAGTTGAGAGGATTTGAAGGAAAATCAAAAAGGAGAAAGCTTAATTTTTGGAAATTTTGTAAGTATTCTTCAATTTTCTTCAAGATAGAAATTATTTTATTATTATTATCTTCAATTGTGTTGCTAAGATTAATCTCTCTACTCTTAAGTTTGTAATTAAATTTGTTGGAAACTTGTTCTAAGATGTTATGCATGTATGATTAATTTATTTGCTTATTAGTATAATTAAGCTTAATAAATTAATTAGAAATTAATGTTGCGATTCTAGAGTTGATTAGTCATTTATAATTAACCTAGAATTTGATTAATTTCATGATGGTGAGACGTGATTGGTGTGGTAACTGGATGCTTAAAGTATTGAATTTTATCAATTTGATGTAAATTATGAAATTGGAGTAATTTATGAAATTAGGGTTCTTAACCCATTCCAATTTTGGGGTTTTTCACATATGTGATATAATTTGATGTATATTTGATGTATGTCAAATTTGGGATTGATTGGATTTGATCTTGATGTGTTTTGAACAAATTGGGCCAAATTACAATTAATAAAAAAATGAGCAGTTTCGGTAATTATGAAAAATTCTAGGTTGTTTCAGAATTCTAGAAAAGTTTCGGGTTTTTGTTGCAAATTTTCATTTCATGCATTTGACATGTATAAATTATTTTGGGATTGATTTGGAATCAATTAAATATATATTTGACATTTTAATGACCAAAATAATTAATTTGCAAAACTTGAGGGTAATTTGGTAATTATATGAAATATAATTTCTTGGGTTAAAATTTCATATTTTAAGTATTGGTTAATTAAATAAATAAGTTTATTTAATTGTTCCAATAAAATTTATGAAATTGGAAAAAATCGTTTTTCCGCGTTCCACTACGCCAACCCGCAATTCCTTATAAAATCCCAATAAAAATGATATCAGAGCGAGTCTGATTCTGGACACCCGATATATGATTATGCCTTTAAAATTCAATGTTGACTTTAATCTTGACTTTATGCATGTATGTGTTTATTTAATTTGATTAAATAAAGAAAAAGCATCTTTAGCGGAAAAATCCATATTTGTAAATAATGTTTTTAATTTAATATGTATTTGATGCATATTAATTGGTCCGTCTTGTCAATACCGCTTATCGATAAATTTTCTGCGACTATATCCGAGAACATGCCAAAGCTGTGAGGATATGGCTGGTATAAATTTATCTGTACCAGATATATTTGATATTAGGTGAATTCAAGCGAAAGCGAAATCCTGAACGTGCCAAAGCTGTCAGGGTTTCGCAAGTATCTTGAATTTATCATTGACAAGTTTAACCTTGGTACGCCTGTAGACACTGTATTTTTGCATAAAGCCCAATGATGAGCCTCGTATGGAGGCACTACCCGATAAGTTGCAGGAGTCGCAGGAAACAGACGTCGGAAGGGAAAATTTAAAAATAATACCTTATCAAATTTAATTCCTTTGTTTAGCCTCAGGCTTGCTTGATTGATCTCTGTTTTAAAATATTAGCCTCATGCCAAAACCCTCGCAACCCATGAAAAACCCATTTCGCCCAAGACCAATCCAAAATAATTAAAACACATACAAAACACATGTCAAAATCCCTCCAAATCCCCTTCCAAATTAAAAATATTTTGAATCTAATCCCTACCAAAAATACACAATATTCTTTCCCTAAATAAATTAATTAAATACACTCATTTATTGCTTGATTTGTTTCCTTTTGAAAACCCATGCGCATTAGAAACCCTAGCATGCAACTATAAAAGATAACATATTCCAAACCCTAATCCTCTCTTCACTCACTCATACGGCATTCACAAACAAATACACCCTACATACTCTCTCTCTATCTCAAACCGTGAAGGAACTTAACCCTAACCTCCTTCCTCCCTTTTTTACTCTCATTCACGGCATTCACAAAAATAATAAACCTTAAACGCACACCTCTCACGGACATAGCTTCTCTCTATCGGAAAACTGAAAATCTCTTTCTCTCGCCATGATAAAAGAAATAAACCCTAACCAGAAACCTAGATAACCTTTCATCAATGTAGATGCTCTTTTTTGCCCGACGTCTACAATTGAGATTTCATAGAGGGGGACTGGCGATCCTGCAAAACAAAGAGGTAGAGTGAGCGAGGAGGGACTACCCACCGGTGTGGTGGATGCCGTAGGCAGTCCGACTCCCAAGTCAATGATGGAAGTGAGGTTCTAAAGTCGTAGAACAACGGACAAAGGTCAGATGTCACCTTGATCCCCATGGGTTGCCGTGAGGGCGGTAGGTTGGAGGTGGATAGGGCTATGGAATAAGTTTTCAAAGATTCTGAGTGTGAGAGCTTGTCCTTCCAAAAGTCCCTTCCTCTTGGAGCCTCGTTTCCTATATATACATGCTCTAGTCACGTGTGCCTTTATTGCCCTTTGACTGCTCGTCCGTTGGATCATGGTAACGGTCGACTTTATGAGGAGCTATTACTGTGTTTTTGCCCGTTGTAGGCTGGAGCGAATGAGTTATTAATGACGTTTATGAACTTGGGCGTTACATGGGCTGGCCTTTGGATGGTCCTTCGGTTACAGGTGTTGAAACTCATTGGCCCTGGGCCTGCATTATGCCTTTGGGGTTTGGTTAGGGGGTTTCGAGGGTGCATCCAGTAGTGGTCCTGGAGCAAAAGGTCGAAATTGCCCTTGGACCAAATTTGGCCCGTACAGTTTGTCCCATACTCTCTAAGTTAAGGAGTCATTGCCTTAGAGAGTACTTGACGTGTGTGTCGCTTGGGACGAGGCCATAGTATGTAGGTGTATTCGAGCATTGATGTTGCTTATTGATTGAACCAAACGAATGTCAAGTTATGAACTTGACTCTACAATAGCTATTAGGGAAGTACCCAGTCGACTGAACCAGATGGGGGTTCAAGAGTTACTTTCGCTCGACATGTCGTATGTACTGAGGGAAGTCCATGTCTAAATTTGACTCGACAAGAGTCCATGGGGGATTTCCCAGGTCGACTGAACCAGATGAGGGTTCAAGAGTTACTTTCGCTCGACCTGTCGTATGGACTGAGGAAAGTCCATGTCTAAATTTGACTCGACAAGAGTCCATGGGGGATGTCCCCGGTCGACTGAACTAGATGAGGGTTCAGGAGTTACTTTCATTCGACATGTCGTATGGACTGAGGGAAATCCATGTCTAAATTTGACTCGACAAGAGTCCATGGGGAATGTCCCCAGTCGACTGAACTAGATGAGGGTTCAAGAGTTACTTTCGCTCGACATGTCGTATGGACTGAGGAAAGTCCATGTCTAAATTTGACTCGACAATAGTCCATGGGGGATGTCCTCGGTCGACTGAACCAGATGAGGGTTCAGGAGTTACTTTCATTCGATATGTCGTTTGGACTGAGGAAAGTCCATGTCTAAATTTGACTCAACAAGAGTCCATGGGGGATGTCCCTGGTCGACTGAACCAGATGAGGGTTCCGGAGTTACTTTCGCTCGACATGTCATATGGACTGAGGAAAGTCCATGTCTAAATTTGACTCGACAAGAGTCCATGGGGGATGTCCCCGGTCGACTGAACCAGATGAGGGTTCATGAGTTACTTTTATTCGACATGTCGTATGGACTGAGGGAAGTCCATGTCTAAATTTGACTCGACAAGAGTCCATGGGGGATGTCCCCGGTCGACTGAACCAGATGAGGGTTCAGGAGTTACTTTCATTCGACATGTCGTATGGACTGAGGGAAGTCCATGTCTAAATTTGACTCGACAAGAGTCCATGAGGGATGTCCTCGGCCGACTGAACCAGATGATGGTTCATGAGTTACTTTCATTCGACATGTCGTATGGACTGAGGGAAGTCCATGTCTAAATTTGACTCGACAAGAGTCCATGGGGGATGTCCCTGGTCGACTGAACCAGATGAGGGTTCATGAGTTACCTTTATTTGACATGTCGTATGGACTGAGGGAAGTCCATGTCTTCATGGAGGCTTTGTCGAATGGATTTTTTGTCAGATGGGCTAGGTGTTGTCCATGCGTATGGAAGTGTATGAAGTAATATGGCATGTATGTTGTCTGGGGCAAATTATGGTTTTTCAAGATTCAATAGCTCCATTCGACAAGATATGAGTTGACGTCTATTGGCTATTTTATATATTTAATTCTCCCACTTCTGTCGTGTCAACTGTGACCCTTTGGCTATACATTATACTACAAATTTTGTTGAGTGGACCATATGGTGACATTTTATAACAAAGGGTGTTTTGTCTAAATCGGTCGATTCAGTAAGGTTGTGTCAAAGTCCATGCTGCCACGTCCAGCCACATGCGCAAAGTATTGTAAAGTTAGACCAAATACATGTATAAATATTCTTGAAGAATATATTACATGTACTATAGGCCCATGTTTGCTTGAAGCCATTATTATTTCCTCCCTCTAAGTCCATGAGGCAAGCCCAAAGCAAAAGAGAAAAGAAAAGGTGGAACCAAAGCCCACGTTGCAAGCTTGAATGAAGAATACAATAAGCCTACAGCCCCTTCATGCAAAATCTTGTCCCACATCGCCCGGAAAGCTACCTTTCAAGCTGGATACACGAGCAAGCTGAGCCTACCAACTTGCCACCACCAGTAATCCACACGCATGCTGCCACCATAACCAAGGCATCTACCATAAAGTGTCGTGTCAAAAACCTGCCACCAAAACCAAGACATCTACCACAAAGTTTCGTGTCAAGAACCTGCCACCATAACCAAGGCATATACCACAAAGTGTCGTGTCAAGAACCCCGCCTTCGCTTTGTCAACATAGATTTCTTCACGTCAATGCTAAGCCGACAAGCTCTCTCCTCAACATCTGATGCAATTTTAAGTTCCTTTTGATACATTGCTTTTTGTCGAGTGACTATTTTTTCAACAGTTGTGTCAACCTTGATGGAAATTGGAAGGCATTTTAAGCATTGGGTAGCATGCAATCCTCTAGGAGCCATGCATTTTTTTACGTCAATGGATTTATTTTCTTTTCTTCTTATATTCTTTTTGCTCAGCTAGCAATCTAGCTCGTGGCGGCAACACTGCGTCGTCACCAGTAGCCTCACCCTCTTCAATGCTTAGACCCAACTTGAGCATCATGTGTATCCCTACGGCGAATGGGTTGGAGTCGTCTAAATTGTAACCAGAGGTCAAGAGAACAGTCTCATATAGTAGCAACACAAGATCCTTCACTGATTTGTCACTCTCATCAACCTCAACCCTAAGTTCCTCCATTATGCCATTGTCGTGATTGTTTCTGATAGTGTTCTTGCTCGACCCATAAGCACTCAAGTCGCTTCCTCTCACTGCTTGGGCTTTCATAATTCTCTTATGCTAGCTGTCCAGCCATACTCATCCATGACCAAACAGCAAAGAGAGTCTACAATTTTGTCAGATATAACCACTTTCTCCACACTGTAATCAAGAATTTGTTGCCTTGTTGTAGCTTTTTCAGCTCGGAGTTTGGGCTGCTTATTTGTTTCATGGGCCGAATGAATCAGGGCTTTGGTTTTATCTTGGTCCTTTTCCTCGGCCTGCTAGCTTCTGCCTGTGGTGTCGGCTTTTTATTGGGCTTTGGGCGTATAACCTCAATTGGCCTTTGGTTACTCGGGAAAGCCTGCTATGGTCTGGCTTGGAAATTGGGCTTAGATTGTGATGGGCTCGATTCCATGGTGGTCTTGGTTTGCGTTTTCTGTGCTGGATTTTGGATCCTGGGTGTTTGGCTGATCTGCGATTATGGGCTAAAAATGGGCTTTTATCTTGGGCTGTAAAATTCCATGGCTTCAATTGTTAAAAATTGGGTCTTGGTTTTCGGCTTTAAAAGGGCTAGTCTCGTGCATTCATAATGGCTTCTTCGATTCGGGAGTCTACTTTCTCTCGTGGATGGAGATGGATGGTTTTTTTGGGCTTGGGCCCAATCTCCTTTTCTGTTTTGTAATTCGGTGTGTTCATTAAGATTGATCTTGTAGCATCTTTTTTCGGCCATGTATTCGGCTTTGCTTTGAACCATTGGTTCTTTTCTTAGTGCTTTTTTTTTGCACTTTCCTGGGGGATGCCCCTTGTAGTAAAAAACACATCTTTTGGAATATACTTGTAACCTTTTCCAAAAAAAAAACTTCTTCGTGCAGCACGCGTGGATCTTGCAGAATTTACACGGTGCTTTGGCGAGTGGATTCTTCATTTCTTGCAGTGTGCTTGTCGATTCGGATGTGGAGATACCAACTTGCGTCCTAAATGCTTGGAACCGTGATGATTATCATAACCCTCTGCATGGCCACTTTTTTTTTTACAAGCTTTTACAACTTTCATAGGGATGGGTTGTTTATTTGTGCTCGTTGGGCTTTTGGTAGAATGGGTTAAGTTTTGGCCTTCTTTTATTTCTTTCATTTTAAAGCCCCCCTTCTTTATTATCTTATATATTCCTTAGACCTGGTGAAGGTCAATAGAACCACGACAGACTGGTCCCGAGGAGTGTCGATGAAGCTATTATTCACCGAACCTGATGGAGGTCAATGGGAGTCCACTCTACTGGCTCTAATGAGAATCCATGAGGCTACGATTGATTGGGCCTAATGAAGGTCCAAGAGGGTCTTTACTTAGTTTACAAGACCTGATAGAGGTCGACTGGACCTGATGAAGGTCTAAGAAGGTTCTTTACCCTACTTGACCTTTTCATGTCATCTAGGGAATAATACAACCCCTCTACTCATGTAGTCTAGGCGAGATGACATCTTTCCACGTCATATGGAGCGGACGACATTCTATCCATGTAGTTTGGTGGAGATGACATTACATCTATGCCGTCTGGAAGGGATAGTAAATCATATATTGCATCCAGAGGAATAGCAACGTTCTTCGTCGTTTGGAGAAAATGTCGATCTTTGGGTGTGGTGAGGAGTTGATGACCACCTTGTAATATGGAGAAAATGACTATCCTCTTATGTCCTCTGAGGGAGACAACTATCATCCGACGTAGTATGAAGTTGTTGGTAATCTATTTTATTATATAGGTAATTCGACTTTGGCGTACCAAATGGTACCTCATTCAATCTAAGTCTACTTCCATCTCATGTCGAATAGGACTTAAACAAGTGTCAAGCCTCGTACGTGGAGTGTCGAATGGAATCTTAAAGCCTACTGGGATATTGTTAATGACATACTAATGTCGAGCATGTGATCTCTAACAAGTCCTATGTCATACATTGCAAATGTTGACTGTCATCCATGACAATTATTTATTTTTAAATTGCTATGTCGACTGGGACCCCATGACAAGTCTCATACTATAACACCAATTTTAAGTCTATTGCCTTACTAATATCGACTGAGAGATTCTTAAAAGTGTAAGCCATACCTAGTAATATTGACCGGGATGTCCTCGCCAAATCTTCATTCGGGTATTGTCGACTGGGATAATTCTCCTTATGCCAAGTACTTCGCTTCATCATATGAGGTGAATGGTAAGGAACATGGTTTCATTGAAGGGACGTGCCTTGTTCCTGATGTAAGTTCAGGAGACTCTGGTCGAATGGAGTCTAAAATTGATGACAATCCATTAATGTCTTCTGGAGGGGATGGGAATCCTCTTAACGCATTCTATTGAAGGTAATACTTCTTTCATGCAGTCTGGAAGTAATGGCAATCCTCTTATATAGTCTGAAGGGAGTGGCACTCTATCTATACCATCCAGAGTAGATGGTAACTACCCCAAGCAGTCTCGAATAGATGTCAATTATAAAGAATACTTCTAGGTTGATTGGGTATGCCGGGGATTATGAGGGCATTCTCATGTCAACTGGAGGAAGTGTGTAGAATGGTCCAAGTGGTGGTCCACATACGTTGATTGAAGTAAATGTATTTCTCATTAAGAACGAAACGAATGAGCCCAATGACAATCCTAAAGATTAGAAGATTTTTGAAGAGTGGAGTGTTCTAAATTATGTCGGATCGACTCCTTACTGGTAGTCCAACACTGGGTAGGCTTGACATAATCACTTTTTCAATCTCTTGTATTTCCTTACATATGGTAGAGAGGGTTTATTGTGTTCGGTCGGTTAAGTAGATGTGTTGACTTCTTTCTTGATTTGGCGGATGGTTGTCTTATGGCATATTATCACTTGCCATATTTTTGAAGCTTCCAAGTGGTTGGATCGAATGGCAGAACTATTGGGATGACTTTTAGCCTCGCATCTTCGGGAGGTTGAAGAAATATGATCATGAGATCTGGCGTTTGCTCGTCGCGTGAAGCCACACGAGGAGGCGTGTTTGATAAGATCGTAGATGAAGAAATCTTTATATGCTATAAATCGCTAGGGCCCCACGGTGGGCGCCAAACTGTAGACGCTCTTTTTCGCCCGACGTCTACAATTGAGATTTCATAGAGGGGCACTGGCGATCCTGCAAAACAAAGAGGTAGAGTGAGCGAGGAGGGACTACCCACCGGTGTGGTGGATGCCGTAGGCATTCTGACGCCCAAGTCAATAATGGAAGTGAGGTTCTAAAGTCGTAGAACAACGGACAAAGGTTAGATGTCACCTTGATCCCCGTGGGTTTTCGTGAGGGCGGTAGGTTGGAGGTGAAGAGGGCTATGGAATAAGTGTTCAAAGATTCTGAGTGTGAGAGATTGTCCTTCCAAAATTCCCTTCCTCTTGGAGCCTCGTTTCCTATATATACATGCTCTAGTCACGTGTGCCTTTATTGCCCTTTGACTGCTCGTCCGTTGGATCATGGTAACGGTCGACTTTATGAGGAGCTATTACTGTGTTTTTGCCCGTTGTAGGCTGGAGCGAATGAGTTATTAATGACGTTTATGAACTTGGGCGTTACGTGGGCTGGCCTTTGGATGGTCCTTCGGTTACAGGTGTTGAAACTCATTGGGCCTGGGCCTGCATTATGCCTTTGGGGTTTGGTTAGGGGGTTTCGAGGGTGCATCCAGTAGTGGTCCTGAAGCAAAAGGTCGAAATTGCCCTTGGACCAAATTTGGCCCGTACAATCAATAACACACAAAGCTGGACACTCCATTCTCTAAACCCTAAATCTTCACGGCCTCACGCTTCTCTCACTCACACAGCCACGCTCTCCTCTCTCAAAAAGCCAAAATGCACAACTAAGCCATAAACACACAGACCACGCACACTGTTCATTGACGGTACCATTTGACAGCCTTCACGCCACTCCCTCTCTCTTACTAAACCTCACAAGAAATGACTCACACACTCGGCCAATAACAAAACACTCTTACTCTCTCTCTTTGACATATGCCACAACCCTAAGCCCACTTACAAAAACATAGAAGCCCTAACGCCCCTCCAATAACCGTGACACACACACGCAAAAGCTACAAACACACACTGACCGAACACAAAACAAAACAAAACATAAACCCTTAAGCCACAAACTGACGCAGACACACTCGGCAGTAGCAGCCCTAACCGACACACACAAATCACAAAGCCAAGTCAAAAACAGCACTCCACACGTGAACAAAGCAATAAAATAACCCTTCAACCGACCAAAACTAACGCAGAAAAAACACCCACCTGATCGACAATAATAAATAGCGCAAGCAGCACCATCCTCACCGTGAAACAGCCCACACAAAGACAACAATAAACAGTCCCTAAAATTACCCAAAAATAGTCCCTAAATTCACCCAAAGACACTCCAAAACAGCCCAACAACCAGCCCTGAAAACAGTCCCTTAGAACAACCCAAATCGAGACCAAAATAGTAGCCAAACAACACCAAAACAGTCCCGAAAGGCAGTCCAAAACAGCAAAGAAAAACCGCAGGAAAATAGCAGCAAAAATAGAGAAATCAACGACTCAAAACAGAAAAATAATGAATAAAATATTGAACCAGTGAGCAAGAAAAGTGATGGAGCATTAACCCTTCCAGCGACGGTGTAACGCACTTCCGAGAAGCAACTTAAAATGTAAGACCTGATGGCACCCTTTACTATTTATCTTTTCAGTTATTCATTGTTGTTCACTCGCATGCATCATTATGTTTCACGTCTATTTTCATTTATGTTGGGTTAATGATTGCATGTTATCTCTTGCGGTATATCGGATGGAAACCCAGACATAAATTCCATAGTCGAATCCGAATGGACGGTAGTGCGGTATGTACTTGTGATATAACTCCACGTACCGCTTGAGAAACTTTCATGCACATGTTTCATTTTTGTTATTTAATTTTTGTGTTCATTCATTGTTTATGTTTATTATTTCGCTATTCACTTTCTGCCTGTCATGTCATCATTTATTAATTTATGAGTCATTATTTAGTGCGCATGGGCTAATTACGTCGGATTAAAGGTCCCCCGTTTGAGGAAAATGCCTAAGGGAAGCCTTTACCATAATATTTTGCCGCGCCGAACGAAGTACACTTGATTGGATGTGAAATATGTTCAATCGGGCATACGAGGTCCCATATAGATTTCGGCCAAGTCTCTTGGTGGCATCTCTTTTATCATTCTGTTATTTACGTTCCGTATGTTATTTCATTTATTTATTTATGCATCGTTAATTAGTGTGCATGGGCTAATCACGTTGGATTAAAGGTCCCTCATTTAAGGGAAATGCCTAAGGGCAGCCTTTACCATAATATTTTACCGCGCTGGACGAAGTACACTTGATTGGACGTGAAATACGTTCAATCGGGCATACGAGGTCCCATATAGATGTCGGCCAAGTCTCTTGGTCGCATCTCTTTTATCATTCTGTTATTTACGTTTCGTGTGTTATTTCATTTATTTATTTATGCATCGTTAATTAGC
Organism: Zanthoxylum bungeanum; assembly: GCA_019454045.1. Lineage (NCBI taxonomy): Eukaryota > Viridiplantae > Streptophyta > Magnoliopsida > Sapindales > Rutaceae > Zanthoxylum > Zanthoxylum bungeanum. Next base: position 16,268 of record SKCR01007783.1, read on the forward strand.
GCGCATGGGCTAATCACGTTGGATTAAAGGTCCCATATTTGAGGGAAATGCCTAAGGGCAGCCTTTACCATAATATTTTGCCGCGCCAGACGAAGTACACTTGATTGGACGTGAAATACGTTCAATCGGGCATACGAGGTCCCATATAGATGTCGGCCAAGTCTCTTGGTCGCATCTCTTTTATCATTCTGTTATTTACGTTCCGTATGTTATTTCATTTATTTATTTATGCATCGTTAATTAGTGCGCATGGGCTAATCACGTTGGATCAAAGGTCCCCCATTTGAGGGAAATGCCTAAGGGCAGCCTTTACCACAATATTTTACCGTGCCGGGTATACAAGGTCCCATATAGATGTCGGCCAAGTCTCTTGGTCCCATCTCTTTTCTTTTATTCCGTTATTCATATCTTATTGTTCCTTTATTTATTTATTCATCGTTATTTAGTGCGCATGGGCTATTTACATCGGATTAAAGGTCCCCCATTTACGGGAAATGCATGAGGGCAGCCTTTACCATGATATTTTGCTGCGCCGGATGAGGTATGCTTGGTTGGATGTGAAATACGTCTAACCGGGCATACAAGATCCTATATAGATGTCGGTCAAGTCTATTGGTCACATCTCTTTTTCTTTTATTCTGCCATTATTTTTATTTCATCGTTATTTTATTTTGTATTTAGATTCAGCGTTATTTATCTTTTATTTAGTTATTTATTTGCTTTTATTGTCATTTTAATGTTCTGCCTTTATTTCTATTCATGTTTTGTTTACTTTCATGTACATTTACATTATGTTAATGATTGTGTGTGTTACCTCTTGTGGTATATCAGATGGAAACCCAGACGTAAATTCCGTAGCCGAATTCGAATGGACGGTAGTGCGGTTTGTACTTGGGATACAACGCCATGTACCACTCATGAAATACTCGCATGTGCATGACTAACCCTCATTTTCTTCGCTATTTACTTATTAACGTTTTTCCCACTTTTGATTGTTAATTATGATTTTCATTATCGCATTTCCTAATGTAATAAGCTTCCATTGTTTCTATTAATGTTTATGGGTGTGCACATTCGTGTGTTTATTTGAATTATCTTGCATGTGATGCATAAGACTTGGTTATATTATTGCATAAACCCGTTCATTACAATTGACATAAGTAAGGGACCATTCCGAACTCAACGGTTTGAGGTCTTCCCTTACGAGGGGTGAGTGCGGCCTTAAATCATTTCCCAGTTCACACTGGGTGGCGACTCCTTTATTCTCCAGTTTAGTCCCCCGCGGGCTACTCCGTACTCCCGACCGGGCCGCTAGCCCGGACAGCATCGCCGTACCTCTGGACCGTGTCTACAATGCCTCATTATGAACGTGCCAAAGCTGTCACAACGAGAAACGACCATGACCAAAAACCCAGGAGTCACTATTGAGTGATTGACAATAAGTTGTCTACCTAATGAATATTCGTAGGCGAGAACGTGCCAAAGTTGTGAGCTGAAATATATTCATGGGGTCCACCTTTCACTATTATGTTATGATTTGATTATCACATGTTTTGTATTCTGTTTGGGGATTACAGTTTGACATGAAATAATGGGAGGGACATTTTTAGATTAAAAATTCATGATCTAGTTAATGCTTTTTGATATATTATGAAACTGTTTTTATCTTTTATCTGCTTATCTGCTTACCGTTTATTCACTATCTATTTGATAGATTTGTGATGGCGGCACCTCCAACCAATCCTTTTTGCTCGTATGATTGATACGAATAAGCTAAAATGCGCTGAAAAACTTTACCGATTGGGATATGGATTTGAGGATTGTCCTCAATTCCGAGAAGCTAGGGTATATTTTGGAAGGTCAATTACCGCTTGCTATATCACCAGATGCATCTCCTGAAGAACATGAGACTTTCCAGTGATGGAAGGATGATGATTTAAGGGTTAAATCATCATCCTGAGTTCACTTTCTTCTAAGCTTAAGAGGACTTATTTTGAGATGCATGATGCATATAGCATGATGACACAACTTCGTGAATCGTTCATGAACCAGGCACAGGTCATGGTTCATAGAGTTTCGATGGAACTATTCCATTCTAAACTTGAAGAAGGGCAGGATGTGAGCCCGCATGTGCTTCACTTGATCGATTTGATAGAGCAGTTGAGGCGCCAGGATTTCTCTCTCAATAAAACTCTCGGTCGTAGTGTCATTCTCGGTTCGCTCCCGGCATCATATCGTTAGTTTGTAATATACTTCAACATGAATGGAATTCACTGTTCTTACCGTGAGTTGCATAAGATGATTCTCACAGTAGAGGAAGATTTAAGAAAAAGAGTTCCGACTCACCTTCTGAAACCTACTTCACTTTCTGCTTCTTCCCAATCCAAGTTGAAGGGGGAAAAGACAAAAGGAAAGAAAAAAAAAGGTTTCAATATTCCTCCGCATCGTAAGACGACGAAGCCTAAGAGAGCTTATGAAGATAAGTGCCATCATTGCCAGAAAGTCAGGCACTGGAAACGTAACTGCCCGGACTATCTCGCATAAATCAAGAAGGAAAGAGCATCGACATCAGGTACTTTTATTTTTCCTATTATCGATATCTCATTGGCTTGTGAAGCTATGACATCTAATTGGATTTTAGATTCTGCTTGTTCTATTCACATTTGCAATATATTGCAGGTGCTGACGGGAAGTGGACGGCTGAAATCTGGGGGGATGAAGTTGCGATTTGGGAGTGACGACTCTCTGGATGCAGTTGCAGTGGACATATGTGAGATTCCCTTACCCAATGAGAGACTTTTGTTAAATGACTGCTATTTTATGTCAGGATGTGTGGCGAATATTATGTCCCTTTTGTATTAGATACTGAATATTATAATGTAAATATTAAGAATCGTTCTTTGTATTTATATGATAGTTATAATATCCAGATCCTTTGTTGTCCAAATGAGCATGGTCATTACATATTATATACCTCACAAGATATCTTTAATACTGGAATAAATAAACGTAAATAATCTGATATAAATAATATTGAACTCTGGCATATGCGGTTAGGAAATATATGCGTGAAATGCCTAACCCAATTGGTTAAGAATGGTTTGATATATGATCTCACCATTAAACCTTATCCAACTTGTGAATCTTATATTTGGAGTAAAATGACCAAAGCCTCATTTTCTAGTGTTGGACACTGAGCCACTAACTTATTGGAACTTATACATTCTGATGTATGTGGTTCAATGAGTCCGACTACACATAGTGGTTTTTCGTACTTCATCACCTTTACCGATGATCTATCACAGTATGGTTATGTTTATTTGATGAGACATAAATCAGAAACCTTTGAAAAGTTCAAAGAATTTTGAAATGAAGTAGAAAAACAAACTGGTTAATATATTAAATGCCTTTGATTTGATCGAGGCGGTGAATATATGAGTGGATAGTTCACTGATTATTTAAAGGAGAATGGGTTTCTCGCTCAATATACTCTTCCCGATACTCCGCAACATAATGGAGTGTCAGAGAGGAGAAATCAGACTTTATTGGATATGGTTCGATCGATGTTGAGTTATACAGAATTACCCTATTACTTATGGGGTTATGTTTTTTTAACTGCCGCACACTTTTGAACAAGATTCCTTCTAAAACTATTCCTATGACTTCGTATGAGATATGGACCTGTAGGAAACCGAATCTTAGCTATGTTAAGATTTAGGGGTGTCCTACATACGTCAGGATGGCTCAGCAAAATAAGTTTTTCCCTTGAGGGCAGAAGTTTAGGTTTGTTGGATATCCTTCAAATACAAAAGGATATTTGTTCTATGATACCGAGCATTAAAATATGTTCGTAGCTCGCTTCACAAAATTTCTAGAAATAGAATTTTTGGCAGAAGGTGGTGATCATAGACAGGTTGAACTTGATGAAGTATAACCTGAAACCAATGAACTAATGGAGGAACCTATAGTTCAAGAAGATGAAGAACCTTCAACGCACACACTCTGTAGGTCACAAAGGGTATCTAGACCTCCTGAACGCTTGTATTTGATACAAGAAAAGAGCCTGGATGTTCTATTAGTTGAAGAGACTGACCCTTTTACCTATAGAGAATCGATGTTGGACATCGACTCCGTGAGGTGGCAAGACGCCATGAAATTCGAGATAGACTCAATGCATGAGAATCAAGTTTGGAACTTGGTTTCGCTTCCCAAAGGAATTGTTCCTATCAGTTGTAAATGGATTTACAAGAGGAAGCGTGGGCCCGATGGAAAGGTTAAAACCTTTAAGGTCCGACTGGTAGCTAAAGGTTACTCGCAGCGACCTGGTGTCGAATACGATGAAACTTTTTCACCAGTTGCTATGCTAAAGTCCATCAGGATTTTGTTGTCAATTGCCGCATATCATGATTACGAGATTTGGAAAATGGATGTCAAAACGGCTTTTCTAAATGGATTTCGTGATGGAGAAATCTATATGGAACAGCCAGAGGGTTTTGCATCCAGTGAAAACTCGGGCATGGTATGCAAGCTGAAGAAGTCCATTTATGGACTTAAACAAGCTTCACGAAGTTGGAATCTTCGATTCGATGAGATAATCAAATTATCTGGTTTTCTCAAGAATTCGGAAGAATCCTGTGTGTATCAGAAGGCCGATGGGAGTATGGTGGTATTTTTAATTCTCTATGTTTACGACTTCCTTATCATTGGGAATGATATGGGGATGATGCAAGGCGTCAAAGCTTACCTCTGTAAGAATTTCTCCATGAAGGACCAGAGAAGCTTCTTATGTCTTAGGCATACAACTCTATAAAGATAGAGAAATGAAGCTTATTGGGTTATCCCTAGAGAAATGAAGCTTATTGGGTTATCCCAATCAACGTACATAGATAAGATCTTAGAGCGGTATAATTTTGGTAACTGTAAGACAACAAACATACCGTTCAGACATGGCTTACATCTTTTGAAGAAGATGTGTCCGTAAACAGAAGATGAGGAGATTAGAATGTCTAATCAACCTTATGCTTCGTGTTTGGGTAGCATCATGTATGACATGTTATGTACGAGGCCTGATATCAACTTTGCAGTTAGTGTGACGAGCAGATATCAGTCCAATCCAGGAAATGACCATTGGATGGCCATTAAACATATCCTTAAGTATCTTAAAGATACTAAGGATAAATTTATAATCTATGGAGGAAACGAACTGCAAGTTAATGGGTATACGGATTTCGATTTCCAATCGGATCCTGATGATAGAAAGTCTACATCAGGATTCTTGTTTACCCTTAACGGTGGTGTAGTTTGTTGGAAGAGTTCCAAATAGGGGTCGACAGCTGATTCCACCATAGAGGCAGAATATATTGCAGCTTCTGAAGTTGCAAAGGAAGCTGTTTGGGTTAGAAACTTTATCACAGAATTGGGAGTGGTCCCAAGTATCGAAAATCTGATTTCGTTATACTGTGATAATACTAGAGCCATTGCAAAAGCAAAAGAACCAATGGCGCATCAGAAGTCCAAGCATGTGGAACGAAAGTACCACATCATTCGAGAGATTGTGTCGCGATGGGATATTTTTGTGAGCAAAGTACCGAGTAAAGATAATATAGCAGACCGACTTACGAAGGTTATACCTCCGAAGTTATTTGATAAACATGTGGAGTCGATGGGTATTAGATACAATCGATATTGGCACTAGAGCAAGTGGAAGATTTTGTTAGAGTTGGTGCTCTGAGCACCAATTTTATTATGTATTTCCTAGTAAATACTTATGTAATATTTTATTATGAATAAAATAAACAGTTTCTTTTATATAATTTTTTTTTTATTTGGTAAAGACGTAACCGACCTTAGAATGATTAGTTATGATACTGTTGCAAAAGCGTCACAACTGACATTGAGTTGTATCATGACGTTGCCATTCTTAGAAAATTCTCGGTCAAGGTTTTCACTACTTGGTCAGTATAGTAAACCCGTTGAGACTGGTACATGTCGTATATTGGAATCTTGGATTCCGATGGTTTCTCAATGAACCATGAGTCTTGGAGACTAGTATAGACGTGTAGGTGTTTATAGCGGATAGACACTGAATGAATCACTGAAGATTCTTAATGGATGGTACACTAACGTCAATAAGAATTTTCTCGCGTTGAGTGAGCACAGTGATTCTTTGACTTGAGATACCACTGAGGATATATGAGTTATCCTCCACATTTAGATGGCATTCACGTCACCGATCTATTTAGATCAGACCTCCGCATGCTCGTTGGGTTTGAACTGATACTTATGATATCATGTGTGTATCAAGAAATGATCTGTCAGCTCTCTGTACAGAGAATAGGTATTCAATATGGAATTAGCAATCTGTTAAATCCATGGGCCCGTGGCACACTGTAGAAATTAGTTCTAAGTATTTTTAAGAGATTGCTAATAGAAACGTCGACGTGATTATATCTATAGAGATTTAACTTTTATATCTATATCTCTGGAATAATCTGGATTCCTGTGACAGAGGGATTATATGTATGCAGTGACCTCGACCTGTATGATTCATAGAGTTTATCCGTGTTCGTCATAATTTACGGGTGGGTGAATTATGGACACAAAATTTGATTTCGTGACGGATATGCCTGAATCTAGAGAGTCTCACTAATGAAATATACTCGTAGAGAACTAGGGAACTGTTATGAATAATATTGATTATTTATAACTCGTTTAACGGTTAAACGAAAAATACATGCAATCGGGACCTAACGGTCATTTCCGAATTAATGTGTATTTGTATTTAATATTTGATATTATTAAATACATATTAATTAAATATCAATTTATGATATTTAAACTTATTTCATTAATATATGTATGTGAGATATTTAATGTAAATATAATACATATATTTAAGATCTTTATATTTATTAATTAATTATTTAATTGTTAAATAATTAAATTAATTAATAAAATAAATATCTTTAATAATGATTTCTTTAGGAAATGGCATGTTATTATTGGAACACATTTTGATAACTTTATTAAAGTTAAAGAGTTACTTTAATTAAGCCAAAATGTGTGGCAATGAAATTGATACAAAAATAAAAAAATTGTTGTTCATTTTTGGCTTGGAAAATCGACAATTTGGGAATTGTATAACAAAATGGTTTTGTTTCATTTTTCAGATACTCACAAGTTTAACAAAAATATTACAAAGTGAGTTGAGAGGATTTGAAGGAAAATTCAAAAAGGAGAAAGCTTAATTTTTGGAAATTTTGTAAGTATTATTCAATTTTCTTAAAGATAGTGTAACATCCCCAATCTGGGATGTGTTACTGGTAGGGGATAGCAGTACTAACCCCATTAGCCTCTGGCTTCCTGACTGTATTCTAAGCCATTCAAATGCAATGTCATGCATGGGGACCATAACCCGACTTATCAATATAAAATACTTTTGTTTCTCATAATTGTATACTCAAAAATTCTTTTCTTTACAAACATTAACAGACGCTCAAAATGACTTATACTACACTAGTGTATACATGCAACTTTACTTTGACTCTGACTGGACTCTCATGCTATTTGACTTTGTTATGGTGGATTCCATCCCTAGTGACTGCATCAGTATCCGTCCTCCCGAGCTCATCCTCCGAGAATCCTGTAAAACATAAAGACTGTAGTGTGGGTTAGATCGTTATTCGATCTAAGTGAGTGGACGAAATCTGAAAACTGAGTATAAAACATTTAGATTCAAAACTATGGTGCCAAAGCATTTTATTTGAAAATCTTTTTCTGAAAACTCAGTCTGAAAATCTCTTTATAAAACATGTCTTTATGAAAAACGACCTTTAAGCTTTGATTTCTGAAAACTGTTTCTAAATTCTAGTTTCTGAAAACTGTTTAATAAGATCTGATTTCTGAAAACTTTGTACTAAAGGTCTGAAATCTGTGTACTGAATATATGAAAACTGAAAGCTATTCTACGCCCAGGAACCGACTCAACTGGATGTGTCCGGGAATAACTCAATCGGGTCTCTAAAACTGGTAGTGCTCTACGCCCAGGACCACGACTCAACTGGGCGCCTCTGAAACTTGTGGTACTCTATGCCCAGGACAACGAATCAATTGGGCATCTCTGAAACTGGTGGTCTACGCCCAGGACAACGACTCAACTGGACGTAGCCACAAACTAGAATTGGGGGTACGGATCTATGCTACCACCCAAGCTCTGAACTAGAGTCCAGGTACACGATCCTAAGGCATCATCTTGGCTCTACATGTGCACATGTCCTCTGTAACCGTAAATTCCAACTGTATCAAGTTACATACTGGGGTGAGTTTTACCTCATGTCCCGAAAAACATGAAAATCATACTTTAAATCTTAAAACTGTAAATAATGTTTTTTGAAAACCACATACTTTCTGAAAACATATATGTATATGAACAATGACTGAAAAATAAATATTCTAACGCCATATAGCGTATAATATAAGTTTGAAACAAAAATAAAAATAAATAAATAAATAAATAAAAATTAGTTTAAAAGAAGAGTGTCCACTCACTAATTTGAAGTCTGGCTAAGTTTCCTTCATGCCGCTGGGGCGAACACGGCTCTTGTCGAGTATCTATAAAGAATTCACGGGGTTAAAACTAGTAGTTATAAAATTCGATCCATATTTGCATAAAATTCCTTAACCTAATTGGATTACCCCATTAGAACATTTCTATTTCTCAATTAAAATGTAAAAACAGAAATCCGGATTTTCGGTTCGCGTTGCATCTCTAAAAACAATTTTCTGATTTCTGGTTGTCACACCACGACGCGACATAAGTCACGCGTCGCGATGCGCCGACGTCTTCCTGGGCAGTTTCTGCCCTGCCAAACCAGTCCCCAAAATCCAAATTCATACAATTCCTAAGCAAATGGGCAGTTTCTTCTTCTTCTTCTTCTTCTTCTTCTTCTTCTTCTTCTTCTTCTTCTCTTCTTCTTAGGAAGAATGTAGAAGAGTGTGGAAAAGTGGAGATGTTCAGCTCGGAAGTTGTAGGTCTCGATCTCAGCTTTCCGATGATATAAAATTCATAACAATTGGAGATTGTATGAAAAATTTACGCCCCAAATACTATGGGCGGTCCAAAGGAAACACAGTACAGTCTCGTCCCGGGACTTCAAGAAATTTACCGATCATCTCCAAAGTCGTTCCATGAGCGTATTTGAGTCTAATCATAGTTTATTTTATGTTCTTTCAACCCGTACCTAATAATATCAATGTAGGCAGTAGTAGAAACTACTGGTCGTTACAATTTCTCCCCCCTTAAATATGATTCGTCCTCGAATCCTCTCTGGCGTCTAACTCGTGGTCTTCTTAGTTTCACGAATATCCAGAGATGCTACTATACTTATCTTCTTGCCTCTAACCTCTACTAGCTACTAGATCTTTCCTCTTTTCTCTTTTCCGAGTCTTCTTCCTGTAATATTTCTGCTGAGTATTTTTAACTACTATCTTTCTGATTCTTTAACTGTACTGCATACTCCTTATCTCCAAGATATCTTTCTTATAGGTCTTTACTTATGCTCCATAATTTCTTAATTGATCAGATTCTTGATACCTTTTACTTTTACTAAGGATTTTACCTGTACCTAGTATTCCTTTGTTTCATTTGTCTATCTTGTCTTATTATTCTTCCTCATCACTGGACTATTAACTCTCGATACATCCCTTACAACTTTCAGCAGTCTATAAGATTCTCTTCTTCAAATACCAAAATTTTTGCTCCGTATTAATTCATTCCTTCATTTATATACCATGATACCAATCTACCAAACTACCATATCTGTGGCGAAAAACATCCTAAACCTGCAGTGGTTTGGTTGTCCTAGATTAGGACTGGGTATTTAATATCATTGCTTAATTATAACTTACTGTAACTTTTTTTTTTACCTATTATGTATTCTTTCTTATTGCTATTGCATCTGAACAATTCTACTCTTTAAACTTTTCTTAGTACTCTTTTCATCCCTCACTTCATTCTACCATCTAATAAGAACTTTCTTAGTCCATATTTCTGCCTTTTTACCTGGGGAATACCTTCTTTCTTTAGTATCTATCATTTCCTCAGACCTTGGTTCCTTGAAATACCGGTTATCACTTGACTACTGCTTTATTTTTGGTTTTTGTTCTAACTTAACTACTTCATTTCTGGCTCTTAACAGTTATACTTTCTTCATCCTTGAACTACATCTATAGGTCTCATTTCTTTGATCTTCCTTTACTATATCTTTACATCAACTCATTTTCTATACTCGATTGCATGCTAAAATATCTTCTTTTTCTATATCATACTACACTGCTATCAATATTTACTTGCATCAGCTACCCTTTTGATTTACTCTTCTCATTCATTCTTAATTAATTTACTATGGGTCATATCTATTTTCCCTTACTCGAATGATATTTGTTCTCATATGTCCTTGGTTATTCTTAACACTGTCCTTTACATTCTTATCGCGTACTTGGATAATATTTCTTGTCTTGCTATTTTATCTAATAGTTTCTCTTTACATCTTTTACTTGGACTATCTCTTTTTTTCTTTTTATTTTGATTTGTTGTTGTTGTTAAGAGTTGTATGATTCGATCATCTATTACTGCACTTATACTTGCTTCCGGAGTATCTCAAGGTCACGCTTCGGGCCCATCTTTGTTCTGGTATCGATTGAGGGTTGGGAGGGTGGGAACTAGTCTTGAGGCCTTTCTATTACGGTGTCTCAGTGACGCATACTTTTTGCCTAAAACTCTTGTATATATCTGTCTGATGTCTTTTCCTACACTGGGTCTTACTGCTAAAACTTTTCTGACTTACCTTTTCTAACTTTACTCCTCCTTTTCATCAATTAATCAATTCGCATCCTATACAAGTCCTTGTAGAAGCACTCTCTAATAAGTTCCGTATAATGTTTCTTTACCCTTTCTGTTGCTTAACTCTCTGCAGTTACTACGTACTTTTTCTTTGAGTACTACTATAATCTCTTTGCTATATTTCCTAAGGGGCTCATTCTGCTATGAAGGTTCCTTCCTAATCTTAGTTCCTCGACTCCTTATTCCTTTACTCCCTTGAAAACTCTATTTACTTCAACTAATAAGGTCATCTTCTACTAAATCTTTGGTCCGTATATTACACTCTTCCTAAATTCCTCATTCTTCTCAATACCATGAGCCATCTCGTGATTTGTCTAATCTCATCATTTGCTCTCCTTCACTGGTTCTTTTCTTTACTAAGCTATAGGGTCCCATAACTATTATCGATTCTTTACTCTATTATTTCTTCATTATGTTATCTTTGCGCCCAAATATACTAAATTTCCTTGTTACTCTTCTCATTTCTCATACCATTTTCATGTCATATTTCATTACTATACTTCTTACTAAGATAACTGTGAGTCATTCCTCTATATCTGGTTCTTGAATCTCAACCTCTTGTTCTTGCTATAAACCCCAATTTGATCTCTTTATCCTATCGTCCATACTGATACTCTTATCAATTTCTTAAATATCTCCAATTTCATAGGCCTATTCTTACACTTTCCTATGGATCTCTACTAGCTCAGCTTATCTGTGGGTTCTACGATTTTTGATCTACTTGTGATCTTTTACTGGTCTATCAAACCTTACTCTGTCTTACCTTAATCTTTGAGCTATCCTAGGTTTCCTTATTTATATTCTCGAAGCTTCTTTGATCTTTCTCCAAGGTGGGTGGTCTTTTAAGATCTTTTTTATTTCTTAAAATAGAACCCCATTGGGTTTTCTTACGGTCGTCTATACTCATGCTAATAGGAACTGCTTACACCTCATCAATAATTTTCTTTATGGCTCAGGGAGCTTCTTCATCCTTGTTCTAGTACTTTATGTCCTGATGGAGCCTATTGCTCATGTAAGATGGGTACGAGATATAATCTATCAGGATAGCTTCCTTAACTGGTATCTCAAAAGAGTGAAGATATGGGTAAGTCGAAGCCCTATCTATTGGATCCCTTGGCTAGGGAGAGCTAGCTGTTATTTCAATTACCACTCATCTTGTTTACCTACAAGTCTGAGTTCGGAAGATCTAAAGTCTCTCTCTCTGTATGGCATTTTCGTATCCATTAAAGGGCTCCACGATCATCCTTGATACTCGGGGGAACTTACTACCTATACGGGATGGTTCAGAAAAATATTAGATCAACTCGAAGAAATTATTCTGAGGAAGAAATGTATCTTGCTCGAGGGAAAGAACCTTATCTTAGATTTACTCAGCTTTTATTCTGGTCTAGTCTTATTACGCTCATCTTTACTGCTAGTTCTGGTATTACCCTTTATTACTTAACTCCATGTCTCTGATAATTATTACTACATATTCCGACATTTATTATCTGTTTGTATTTCTCTATCTCTATTTACTTTCGATTACTTAGATATCTACTTTCTGTATCTTACTCCGCTTCCTAACTTTTCTTTTTCTTCCTATTTTCCTGAATAGGTACTCATAGGTATTTGCTATCTATAGGGAATACTTGAAGACTACTGGTTCGACTTGAAGGAGTGTCCTGAGGAGGAAATAGTTCTTACTTCTAGGCACTTTTATTACTTGTTCGGGCTTTTCTATCCCCTATCATATTCCTGGGTAGATATCCTCAAAATCTCTTTGCCTTATTTCGTCTTCTTACATTTCTTTATCTCTAACTACCTATACTCTTATGTATTCCTGGAGGCTTTCTTATAGCTTTCTTTTCTCATTCCCCTAATAACCTTTCTTAAAATCCTTTTGTCTGGCTCCATAGCTTGTTTATGTTTCTAGTACTAGATCGGTATAATCTTGAGAAGATTTCTTATCTGGCATCTATAGTGAAATTATTTTTACAGGAAATGCTATTTGAATGATCTAAGAAGGTTTACTAACCTGTCTATAGAACTTTGAGACGTACTCGAGGATCAGATACTGGAGAGGTAGTGCCTCATATACGGGTATCTCGGACATACAGTGTATACAAGACCCCAGCATTATTCCCACTGAAGTCACTGACTTCCTAGACCATGCTATGATACCATTTTTGTAACATCCCCGATCTGAGAGGTGTTACCGGCAAGGGATAGTAGTACTAACCCCATTAGCCTCTGACTTCTCGACTGTATTCTAAGCCATTCAAATGCAATGTCATGCATGGGGACCATAACCTGACTTATCAATATAAAATACTTTTGTTTCTCATAACTGTATACTCAAAAATACTTTTCTTTACAAACATTAACAGACACTCAAAATGACTTATACTACACTAGTGTATACATGCAACTTTACTTTGACTTTGACTGGACTCTCATGCTATCTGACTCTATGCTGGTGGACTCCATCCCTAGTGACTGCATCAGTATCCGTCCTCCCGAGCTCATCCTCTGAGAATCCTGCAAAACATAAAGACTTGAGTGTGGGTTAGATCGTTATTCGATCTAAGTGAGTGGACGAAATCTGAAAACTGAGTATAAAACATTTAGATTCAAAACTATGGTGTCAAAGCGTTTTATTTGAAACTCTTTTTCTGAAAACTCAGTCTGAAAATCTCTTTATAAAACTTGCTTTCTGAAAACGGCCTTTAAGCTCTGATTTCTGAAAGCTGTTTCTAAATTCTAGTTTCTGAAAACTGTTTACTAAAATCTGATTTTTGAAAACTATGTATTGAAGGTCTGAAATATGTGTACTGAAAATATGAAAACTGAAATCTACTCTACGCCCAGGAACCGACTCAACTTGACGTGTCCGGGAAAAACTCAATCGGGTCTCTGAAACTGGTAGTGCTCTACGCCCAGGGCCACAACTCAATTGGCGCCTCTGAAACTAGTGGTACTCTATGCCCAGGACAACGACTCAACTGGGCATCTCTGAAACTTGTGGTCTACGCCCAGGACAACGACTCAACTGGACGTAGCCACAAACTAGAACTGAGGGTGCGGATCTATGCTACCACCCAATCTCTGAACTAGAGTCCATGTACACGATCCTAAGCCGTCATCCTCACTCTACATGTGCACATCTCCTCTGTAACCGTCAATTCCAACTGTATCAAGTTACATACTGGGGTGAGTTTTACCTCATGTTCCGAAAAACATGAAAATCATACTTTAAATCTTAAAACTGTAAATATTTTTTTCTAAAAACCACATACTTTCTCAAAACATATATGTATATAAACAATGACTGAAAAAGAAATCTTCTAACGCCCTATAGTGTATAATATAATTCTGAAAAAAAAAATAATAAATAAAAATTAGTTTAAAAGAAGAGTGTCCACTCACTGATTTGAAGTCTGGATAAGTTTCCTTCACGTCACTGGGGCGAACGCGGCTCCTGTCGAGTATCTATAAAGAATTCACGAGGTTAAAACTAGCAGTTATAAAATTTGATCCATATTCGCATAAAATTCCTTAACCTAATTGGATTACCCCATTAGAACATTTCTATTTCTTAATTAAAATGTAAAATTAGAAATCCGGATTTTCGGTTCGCGTTGCATCTCTAAAAACAATTTTCCGATTTATGGTTGTCGCGTCGCGACGCGCCGACGTCTTCCTGGGCAGTTTCTGCCCTGCCGAACCAATCCCCAAAATCCAAATTCATACAATTCCCAAACAAAATACCACATCCACAATACACCCCCAAGCTAATACAACCTTAAATCTACCATTTCATTCTATTTCTAACATCCAACATCATCAAATTCCATCATTCTTTCATAATCAACAAACTTGAATAACAAACTAAAATCATACAAACACCCATTTCTCCAACACTAATTATGCAAACTTCATCCTCAATAACTTAATAATAAACTTCAATCATCAAATTGCCAAAATTTAAATTATTAAAATTTGGGGTCAAGTTTTCTTACCTTACTTCTTTTTTATTTTCTTCATTTCCTAAGGCTCTCATGGTTGCTATGATCAATCTATGCTTCATCTTCCTTCTTCCTTCTTCCTTCTTCCTTCTTCGTTTTCTTCTCTTTTCTTCTTCTTCTTCTTCTTCTCTTCTTCTCTTCTTCTTCTTCTTCTTCTTCTTCTTTTCTTCTTCTTCTTCTTCTTCTTCTTCTTTTTCTCTTCCCTTCTCTTTCTTCTCACGGTTTCTTCTTCTTTCTTTCTAATATTGTTTTCTTGATTGTGAATAGTTCACACTTATATAGGGGGACTTAAATGATATAAGGAAGAATGTAGAAGAGTGTGGAAAAGTGGAGAAGTTTTGAGATTTTATCATTATGGTCCAAAATCACTATTTATCCATATTTTAACTTGCGTTTTTGGCCTATTTCTGGTCCGAATTTGGGAAACTATTCAATGCGGAAGTTGTAGGTCTCGATCTTAGATTTCCGACGATATAAAATTCATAAAAATTGGAGATCGTATGAAAAGGTTACGCCCCAAATACTAGGGTGGTCCAAAGGAAATACGGTACAGTCTCGTCCCGGGACTTCAAGAAATTTACCGATCATCTCCAAAGTCATTCCATGAGCGTATTTGAGTCTAATCATAATTTATTTTACGTGCCTTTGTCTCGTACCTAATAATATCAATGTAGGCAGTAGTAGAAACTACTGGTCGTTACAGATAGACATTGTTTTATTATTATTATTATTATCTTCAATTGTGTTGCTAAGATTAATCTCTCTACTCTTAAGTTTGTAATTAAATTTGTTGGAAACTTGTTCTAAGATATTATGCATGTATGGTTAATTTATTTGCTTATTAGTGTAATTAAGCTTAATAAATTAATTAGAAATTAAAGTTACTATTCTAGAGTTGATTAGCCATTTATAATTAACCTAGAATTGTTCTTGATTAATTTCATGATGGTGAGACTTGATTGGTGTGGTAATTGGATGATTAAAGTATTGAATTTTGTCAATTTAATGTAAATTATGAAATTGAAGTAATTTATAAAATTAGGGTTCTTAACTCATTCCAATTTTGGGACTTTTCACATATATGATATAATTTGATGTATATTTGATGTATGTCAAATTTGGGATTGATTGGACTTTATCTTGATGTGTTTTGATCAAATTGGGCCAAATTACAATTAATAAAAAAACTAGGCAGTTTCGATAATTATGGAAAATTCTAGGCTGTTTCGGAATTCTGGAAAAGTTTCTGGTTTTCTTTTGCAAATTTTAATTTCATGTATTTGACATGTATAAATTATTTGGGATTGATTTGGAATCAATTAAATATGTATTTAACATTTTAATGATCAAAATAATTAATTTGCAAAACTTGGGGATAATTTAGTAATTATAAGAAATAAGATTTCTTGGGTTAAAATTTCAGATTTTAAGTATTGGTTAATTAAATAAATAAGTTTATTTAATTGTTCCATAAAATATTTTTGAAATCGGAAAAAATCATTTTTTCCGTTTTCCGCTGCGCCAATCCGTAATTCCTTATAAAAACCCCAACAGGGATATCCTCCACAGTTTGATGGCAGTCATGTCACTGATCTTTTTAGGTCAGACCTCCGCCTGTTCGTTAGGTGTGGACTGATTCTCAGGATATCATGTGTGTATCAAGACAGGATCCGTCAGTTCTGTGTATAGAGCATATGTATTCATTTTAAGATTAGCAATTTGTTTAATCCATGGGCCTGTGGTACACTGTAGAAGTGATTTCTAACTGTTATTAAGATATAGCTAATAGAAACATCGACATGATTATACTTATAGAGATTTGACGTTGATATTTATATCTCTACAATAATCTGGATACATGTGACAGAGAGATTATACGTATGCAATGACCTTGACCTGTATAGTTCAGCGAGTTTATCCGTGGTCGTCATAATTTACGGGTGGGTAAATTATGGACACGAAATTAGATTTCGTGATGGATATGCCTGAACTTAGAGAGTCTCACATAATGAAATATACTCGTAGAGCACTATGGCGACTTTTATGAATAATATTGATTATTTATAAATTGTTTAACGGTTAAATGAAAAGATACATGTATAAGGCCTTTTCCGTCATTTCTAAATTAATGTGTATTTGGAATTAATATATGATTTTATTGAATAGACATTAATTAATTTTCAAATAACGTATTTGACACACACATATATATATATAATAAATATATGTATTTTGAATATTTAGTGTAAATATAATACATACATCTAGATATTTATATATAAGTAATTGTTTAATTATTTAATTATTTAATCATTAAAATAATTAAATGAAAATATCTAAAGTTATGATTATGCTTGGAGGTGGATTAGTGTAATTGGTTACACTTGTATGTTTACTTTAAAGAAAAGGTAGAAAAATTGAATTTTGCTTCTTTAATTGTTAAAAAAATTGCAAAATATCTTTTCTTTTATTCTTATCATTTTTGGCCAAGTAACCCTAGGTATATAAGGGTTTCATTTTTCATTTTCTTGGATAAGTTTAAGCTTCGAAAATACACAAAGAAAGAGGCTTGAGAGAAAAAAGAAGAAACCAAGAAGAAAGTGTAGAAATCTTGAAAATTATTAAGTATTTCCAACTTTCCATTAGAAGAAAAATTATTTCTTTTGTTCTTAACTAAAACATATATTGTTTACAAGTTTTTCTACTCTCTTATATTTGTGTTATGAAGTTTGGAAGCTTGAATGAAAGATATATGCATGTATGTTAACAAAGTTTGTTTATTAATGGTTAATAAGCACACTTTTTGTAGTGATTGGAAATCACCTAAACTTGTATTTGATAATTTAGGATCAAAATGATCAAAATATAAAAGGTTTGGGCTTTTCGGCAATTGTGAAAAATCTGGAAAATTTTTCAGAGTTGTTTTTTTTTAATGTATATGTGATGTATAAATCATTTTAGTTGTGATTGGAAATCACCTAAGCTTGTATGCAACAACTTAGGACTAAAATGATTAAAATGGAAAGTTTTAGGGGTTCACGGTAATATACTGAAATTCTAATTTTTTTTGGGTAAAAAATTCTGTTTTTGAGTATTGAGTTATTAGAATAAATAATTTTATTTTAATTATCGAAGAAAAATTAAAGAAACCGGAAAATTTGATTTTCCTACATTCCGCTGGGTTACCCGACAAAAATGGTATCAGAGCGAGTCTGATTCTAAATCCTTAATATGATTTGCCCTTGAATTTGATATGTAATCTAGTCTTTACTTTATGCATGCATGGAATTACATAAATGTGTATGACATTTTTACGGAAAATCCATATTTAATAAGGTTTAATTATTATGTATTTGACACATGTTTTTTGTCCGTCTTGTCAATACAGACTATAAATAAATTTTTATGACTATATCCGATAACGTGCCAAAACTGTGAGAGTATAACCGATATAAATTTATTTGTACCAGAAACATATGATATTAGGTAAATTTAAGCGAAAGCTGAACTCCCGAACGTGCCAAAGCTTTCAGGACTACACAAGTATCTTGAATTTATCTTTGACAAGTTTGATCTTGATACGCCTCCTTGTGAACGTGCCAAAACTATCACAACGAGAAACGATCGGGACCAAAACTCCCAGGAGTCACTAGTGAGTGATTGACAATGAGTTGTCTACCTAATGAATATACGTAGGCGAGAACGTGCCAAAGCTGTAAGCTGAAATATATTCATGGGATCCACCTTTCACTATTGTATTTAATTTGATTATTGCATGCTTTGTATTCTGTTTGGGGATTACAATTTTACATTAAATAGTGGGAAAAGTATTTTTAGATTAAAAATTCATGATCTATTTAATGTTTTTTGATATTATATGAAACTGTGTATTTTCTAACCGTTTTTATCTATCTATATGATAGATTTGCGATGGTGGTATCTTCTAATAACCCCTTTGTTCGTATGTTGGAAACAAATAAGCTGAAAGGCGCTGAGAACTTCGCAGACTGAGACTTGGACTTGAGGCCTGTCCTTGGGTCTAAGAAGTTGGGATATATGTTGGAGGGTCTGTTGCCCCTTGCCATACCCGAAGATGCAACACTGGAGGAATATAAGACTTTCCAGAAATGGAAAAGATGATGATATAAAGGTTAGATCATATATTCTCAGTTCACTGGCTTCAGAACTCAAAAGGAAATATTTTGAGATGCCTAACGCATATAGCATGATGACACGGCTCTGGGAATCGTATATGAATCAAGAACAAATATTGGTTCATGGAGTAGCAATGTAATTGTTCCATTCAAGACTTGGTGAGAGACACGATGTGAGTCCACATGTGCTTCATTTGATCTATATGATCGAACAATTGAGGCATATTGATTTCCCCCTGAATGATACTCTAGGACAGATTGTCATTCTAGGTTCGCTCCTGGCGTCGTATCTCCAGTTTGTGATGTATTTTAACATGAATGAGATTCAATGTTCTTACCATGAGTTGCATATGATATTTCTCATTGCGGAGGAGAATTTTAGGAAGGGAGTTTCGACTCGCCCTCCGAAATCCACTTTAGTTTCTCATTCTTCCCAGTCCAAACCTGAAAGGGAAGAAGAAGAAAGGAAAGAAAAAGAAAGGTTCTAAAATTCCTCTGCAGGGTAAGATATACAAACAAAATAGAGCTGCTGAAGACAAGTGCCGCCACTACGAAAATATCGGGCACTGGAAAAGGAACTATCATGACTACCTTGCCAAGATCAGAGAGGAAAGAGCATCGACTTCTGGTATTTTTATTTTTCCTTTTATTGATATCTCTTTAGCCTGTGAAGCTATATCATCTAGTTGGATTTTAGATTATGCTTGTCATGTTCACATTTGCAATTCGTTGCAGATGCTAAATGAATGTAGACGGCTAAATCCGAAGAAATACAATTGCGTTTTGGGAGTTGTAGGCACTGTATTTTTGCATATAAGTCCCGATGATGAGCCTCATGCGGATGCACTACCTTTTAAGTTGCGGAAGTCGCGGGAAATGAACGTCGGAAGGGAAAAGTCAGAAATCAGTACTTTGTTGGATTTTATTCGTTTGTTTAGCCTCAGGTTCGCTTGTTGGATTTCTTTTTTAAAACTTATCCTCGGCCCAAAACCCCCGCAAGTCACACACCAAGCCCCAATTCACACAACTCACGCCCATTACCCATGCAGCAGCCACTCACGCCATTAACCTTCATCCAACCCCTCAAGTCAGCCCCTGAACACGCCTAAACCAGACCCTGAAGTCAGCCCCTGAACACGCCCGAATGCCCCTGAAGTTAGCCCCTGAACACGCCCGAATGCCCATGAAGTCAGCCCCTGAACATGCCCAAACCAGCCCCTGAAGTTAGCCCCTGAACATGCCCAAACCAGCCCCTAAAGTCAGCCCCTGAACACGCCCGAATGCCCCTGAAAACTACCTCTGATACACGCCGAAGGAGTCCATTCACGCCCATCACCTTCCAAATTAAAAAAAAAAACACATATTAAACACATGCTAAAATTAAGACAAATCACATTCCCTAATTAAAAGATACAAATCAAATCTCATCAAACGCTTTCCTAATTCGATTAAATTACATACCTAAATAAAAAAAAAATCAAATAAAATCAAATATATCATCTTCCTAATCAAATCAAATCATATCTAATCACTTCCCTAATTAAAGGATTTTTCCCTATCACACACTAATTAAAAATATCTCCCATAATTACACAAATCTTTTCCCTTTTCACACAAGGTAAACCCCAACCCTTTGCCTATAAAAAGAAGCACAAACTCAACCCTTGACTCCCCTAGCAACTCACGCCCAAAGCAACAAGAAACAAAGCAAATAATTCTCTCTTCTCCTCATCTCTACCATCACCGAAACACTCTCCCAAAACAGCAAAGGAACATCACCAAAACACCCCCTAAACAGTAAGCATCATCACCGAAACATACCCCTGAAACAGCCCTTCCATTCACCGAAAATCACAGCTCCAAACAGCCTTTGGATCACTGAAACATACCCATGAAACATCCCTTTCATTCACCGAAAATCACAGCTCCAAACAGCCCTTGGATCACTGAAACATACCCATGAAACAGCCATTCCATTCACCAAAAATCACAGCTCAAAATAGTCCCTACAATCACCAAAAATCACCCCTAAAACTGCACTGTAACATCACTGAAAATCACCCATAAAACTGCACTACAGTGACCGAAAATACACCCCCAAACAGCAGCCCAAACACCATCAAACAGTAGCCTAAATTACCAAAAACAGTGACCCAAAAAACTGCACTTTAAGACGACCCAAATACCGCAAACAGTAACAAAAAAAAACAACAAGAAACAACAGTGAAACGGAGTAAAACAGAAGCCCGAGCAGCGAGGCAATGAAGAGAAACAATGAACCAGTGAACCGGAGGAGTTGCGGAGCATCAACCCTTCCGAAAACCGTGTAGCGCACTTCCGAGAGACGACTTAAGAGGTTAGACCTGAGGGCACCCTTTTTTTATTTATTCTCCTTTGTTTTTATTTATTTTCTTACTTTATTTCACATGAGTATTGTGGATTGGTGTATGATATGAATTTCGGATGAATGGAATATGTGTTCTCTCTTGCGGTATAACGGATGGAAACCCGGACGTAAATTCTGTAGCCGAATCCGAATGGATGGTAGTGCGGTCTGCACTTGGGATATAATGTCACGTACCGCTTGAGAGACATTCATATTTCGTTTGAGCATGATTTAGTCGTTAGTATGTTATTTATTTTTAAGCATGATTTAGTCGTTAGTATGTTATTTACTTTCTGCATGTTACTTATTTCAGCATTGTAATGAAATGCGCATGGGCAAATCAAGTTGGATTAAAGGTCCTCCGTTTTGAGGGATGAAAAGCCTAAGGGCTACCTTTGCCACGACGTTTTGCCGCGCCGGACAAAGTATGTTCGATTGAATGTGAGATATGTTTAATCGGACATACGAAGTCCCATATCATTGTCTCATTTATTTGTATGCATTGTAATGTAATGCGCATGGGCTTATTATGTTGGTCTAAAGGTTCTCCACTTGAGGAAAGAAAAGCCTAAAAGGCTACCTTTACCATGACATTTCGCCACGCATTTTATTATTCTGTTATTTGCTTTATGTATGCCATCTCCTTGTTAAATCATGCATCATAGTGTAATGCGCATGGGCAAATCAAGTTGGATTAAAGGTCCTCCACCTTGAGGGATGAAAAGCCTAAGGGCTACCTTTGCCACGACGTTTTGCCGCGCCGGACGAAGTACACTCGATTGAATGTGAAATATGTTCAATCAGGCATACGAGGTCCTATATCGTGTATTTGTTTATCCATGTATGTGTTTGTGTCATTTCAGATGCCATTTTGGCAATCTCGTTCGAACGCGTTTCCAAACGCTACACGAACGTATGCATTCTGTCTCATTCCGTTCGAACGTGTTTACGAACGCTACACGAACGTATGTATTCTGCCTCATTCCATTCGAATATGTTTACGAATGCTACTCGAACGTGCACGTATTCTGCTTTACCATGCATCAGGTCTTATCCCGTTCGAACGCATTTCCGAACGCTATACGAACGCGAACCTTATATTTACCGTTCGAACGTATTTTCAAACGCTACACGAACGCACATACAGTGCACAGACTTCTTTTCGTCACATTTCATGCATGTTTGCTTCTTTGATCATTTCTTTTGCACCATAGGATTAATCATATCATTTCATCATTTACGCTTAGGAAATTATCATCCATTTATATTTCCCCATTTATTTATTCGATATGCTCATGAGATTGTGTGCTCGCTTTTATTATTAATGCCTTTATAGTTGTTATTAGTTACATTATTGCACTTTATTATTTAATACGTTCATGAATTATATATTTTGCCTTCATTTTTTTCATTTACGATTATGGGTGTGCAAACTTGCATGTTGCTTAAATTATCTGGTATGTGTTGCATGAGATTTGGTTGTACTATTGCATAAATCCTTTCATTACAAGTGGCATAAGTAAGGGATCATTCCGAACCCAACGATTTGAGGTCTTCCCTTGCGAGGGGTGAGTGCAGCCTTAAATCATTTTCCCGGTTCACACCGGGTGGCGACTCCATTTTTAGTTCTCCGGTTTAGTCCCCCCGTGGGCTACTCCGTACTCCCAATCGGGCCGCGAGTCCGGGACAGCGTCGCCACAAGAGTAGTGACTCTCTAGATACAGTTGCCGTGGGATTATGTGAGATTCCATTGTCCAATGGGAGCCTTTTGTTGCATGACTACTATTTTGTACCAGGATGTGTAGCGAATATTATGCCATTTTTTTGTATTAGATACAGATGGATATAGTGTAAATATTAAGAAATGTTCTTTATATTTATATGATAGTAATAATATTCGGACCCTTGTATGTCCAAATGAGCATGGTCATTACATTTTCCACACTTCCAGAGATATCTTGAATAGTAGGATTAATAAACATAAATTTTATGAAATAAATAATACTGAACTTTGACATATGAGGTTATGTCATATATGCATGAGACACCTGACCTAGTTGGTTAAAAACAGTTTGATTCAGGATCTCACCATTGAACCCTATCTAAATTGTGAATCTTGTATTCAAAGGAAAATGAACAAAGCCACATTTTCAGGTGTGGGACACTGAGCTACTGATTTATTGAAACTCGTATATTCGGATGTATATGGTCATTGAGTCAGACTGATTACAATGATTTTTCATACTTTGTTACTTTTACCGATGATGTGTCACAGTATGGTTATGTTTACTTGATGAAACATAAATCAGAAACCTTTGAAAAGTTCAAAGAATTCCATAACGAAGTAGAAAAACAAACTGGAAAATATATTAAATGCATTCGATTTGATCGAGACAGTGAATATATAGGCGATGAGTTCACTAATTATTTAAAAGCGAATGAGATTCTCACTCAATATAATCCTCCGGGTACTCCACAGCACAATGGAGTGTTCGAAGGGAGAAATCAGACATTATTGGATATGGTTTGATCTATGTTGAGTTTCACAGATTTGCCTATTACATATGGGGTTATGCTATTTTAACAACCACTCATCTTTTGAATGAGATTCCTTCTAAAGTCGTTCTTATAACTCCATATAAGATAAGGACCGGTAGAAAACTAAATCTTAATTATGTTAGGGTGTGGGGTTGTCATGCATACGTCAGGATGGAACAAAAGAATAAGCTTTTGCCTCGATGGTAAAAGTTTAGGTTTGTTGGATATCCTTCAAATACGAAAGAATATTTATTCTATGATACCGAGCATCAAAACGTGTTCGTAGCTTGCTACAAAAAATTTCTAGAAATAGAATTTATGTCTAAATAAGGTAATCATAGACAGGTTGAACTTGATGAAGTATAACCTGAGACCAACGAAGCACCGGAGGAACCTGAAATTTAAGTAGATGAAGAACCTTCAACACACATACTCCATAGGTCCTAAAGGGTATCTAGACCTCCTAACCGCTTGTATTTAATACAAGAAAAGATTCTTGATGTTCTATTAATTGAAGAGACTGACACTTATACCTATAGAGAAACGATGTTGGACATCGACTCCGTAAAGTGGCAAGAGGCCATGAAATCAGAGTTAGACTCTATATATCAGAATCAATTTTAGGACTTTGTTCAGCTTCCTGAAGGAATTGTTCCTATTGGTTTTAAATGGGTTTACAAGAGGAAACGAGGGCCTGATGGAAAAGTTGAGACCTTTAAGGCTCGACTGGTAGCTAAAGGTTATACAAAGTGACCTGGTGTCAACTACGGTAAAAAAATTTTGCCAGTTGCAATGCTAAAGTCTATTAGGATTTTATTTGATGTGATCCAGAATGAGCTCTGTTTTTTGGGTCAAGTTAACGTGAAGCTGTGGCTGATTGCATGGCTTGGTCAGATTGGTGTATTTGGGCTTTTTTTGTGGATTTGAAAGATTTTTTTGGGTTCTGGAGTTTGGTTCATGCATGAGAATTTATATGAAGGCTTTATTATGTCTAAGGAAAGAATGTAATGGGTTTTGGGTGTGCATGGGCTGCCTTGATTGATTTCAGGTTTAATTTCAGAATGGTTCATTAGTAGTGGTGAGATTTGCGCAGCCTTCGTATTTTGGACGTAATGTTCTCATCCGATGTTCGACTTTAGTGATTCAAGTTACATTGGAAAGAGGACTCATGGATATATAACTTTTTAGTTTATATCAAAGTCCAATTCAGAAGCCTTCTTGGTCAAATTACAGAAGAAATTTATCCGTACAACCTTTATGTTTCATATTTTTAAGGTTATGTGATGTTTAAGTGTTGGGCTGAACTTTAATTAAATTAGAAAGCCCATATACGAAATTTTTAAGTATGTTATGTATTATTGGGTTTATTTTACTAGGGTTTTATTATATTTGGGTAGATTTAGGGTTAGCCACCTATTTAAAGGGGCATTATTCATTATAATTGATAATTAATTAAGAACATTTTTTTCTACAAAAAAGTGACTTGTGTCATATTGAGGGAGTGGATTCTTCCTTGGTTCTACGGAATAAAAACTTATCAACGTGTGGCAAGCATTGTGGCTCTGTATCGATGTTCAAGATTCTCCAAAGAAATAAAGAAAGGTTCTTAAGGATAAAGTTCCTTAAGGGTTGGATTTGATCTTGGAAGGATTTTGTTCTTACTAAAAATCAAGATTCACGGTTCTTGGAGCTTAGAACATGTTTAGGGATTTACTTGGCTTGTTCCAGGCAGGTTTCTATCATTATTATCCATTGTTGCTTACCATGATTACGAGATTTGGCAGATGGATGTCAAAACGGCTTTTCTAAATGGATTTCGTGATTAAGAAATCTATATGGAAATGCCGGAAGTTTTGTATCCAGTGAAAACTCGAGCATGGTATGTAAGCTTAAGAAGTCCATTTATGGACTTAAACAAGCTTCACAAAGTTGGAATCTTCGATTCGATGAGATTACCAGATTGTCTGGTTTTCTCAAGAATTTGAAAAAATCCTGTGTGTATAAAAAGGTCAGTGGGAGTATGGTGGTATTTTAGTTCTCTATGTTAATGACATCCTGATCATTGAGAATGATATCAGGATGATACATGGGGTCAAAGCTTACTTCTGTAATAACTTCTATATGAAGAACCTGGGAGAAGCTTCTTATATCTTAGGCATAATGCTCTCTAGAGATAGAGAAAAGAAGCTTATTAGATTATCCCAATCAACGTACATAGATAAGATATTAGAACGGTATGATTTTGGTAACTATAAGACAACAAATAAACCGTTCAGACATGACATTCATTTTTTGAAGAAGATATGTCCTAAAATAGAATATGAGAAGATTATAATGGCTAATCTACCTTATGTTTCATGTTTGGTCAGCATCATATCTGCCATATTATGTGCTAGACCTGATATCAGTTTTGCGGTTAGTGTAACCAGTAGATATCAGTCAAATCCAGGCAACGACCATTGGATGACCGTTAAACATATTCTAAAGTATCTTAAGGGTACTAAGGATAAGTTTTTGATATATGGAGGAGATGAAATACAAGTTAATGGGTATACGGATTCAGATTTCCAATCAGACCCTGATGATAGAAAATCTACATCAGGATTCGTGTTTATCCTTAACGGAGGTGTAGTTTGTTGGAAAACTTCCAAATAGGGGTCCACAATTGATTCTACTATAGATGCAAAATATATTGCTGCTTCTCAAGCTGTAAAAGAAGTTGTTTGGGTTAAGAAATTTATCACAGAGTTGGGAGTTGCCCCAAGCATCGAGAATCTGATTTCGTTGTATTGTGATAATAATGGAACAATCGCGCAAGCAAAGGAATCGAGGGCGCATAAAAAATCGAAGCATGTGGAACAGAAGTACCACATCATTCGAGAGATTATGTCACGAGGGGACATTATCGTATGCAAGGTCCCGAGTGAAGATAATGTAGCAGAGCCGCTTACCAGGCCATTCTTCCCAAGTTATTGGATAAACATATGGAGTCGATGGGTATGAGATATAATCGAAATTGGCACTAAGCAAGTGAGAGATTTTATTAAGGTTGGTGCTCGTAGCGCCAATTTCTTATGTATTTCTCTGTAAATACTTATGTAAATATTTTATTATGAATAAAATACATATTTCTGTAATATATCTCCTTTTATTATATGGTAAAGACGTACATGACCATAAAATAATTAGTTATGATACTGTTGTAAAAGCGTCACAACTGACATTGAATTGTATCATAACAGTATCATTCCTAAACTATTCATGGTCAAGGTTTATAATTGCTTGGTCAGTAAGTAAACCTGCAGAGACTGGTACATGTCGTATATTGGATTCCAATGGTTTCTCAATGAACCATGAGTCTCGAGAGACTCGTATAGACATGTGGGTGTTTATATTGGATAAACACTGAACGACTCACCAAAGATTCTTAATAGATGGTACACCAACGTCAATGGATTTCTCTCGAGTGATGAGAAAGCCCACTGCTACTTGCTAGTAGGGATGTCAGAGGTTCTTTCTGCAAAATATGAGCCAATGGATACATCATCTTTACAAGACATGTTTAGGAAACCTTCGAAGTGGCAACCTTCGAAGCTATTCCGGAACTGGAACATCATCAAAACAGAAGCAATACATCATATTAGAGGCTGATCTGATTCGGATAAAAGAAGGAAAGAACATAAAAAAATTTCAAGGTCGATCTCGGTGCCAAAAGCGTTTCCGCTATACATAAGGAAAACATTTCCTACATGTTGTTCCCGTGTAACATGTGCGACCTTGATCAGCTCAGTTAGCAGGCCCTTTATCCTGAGTTATTGGCCGAAACTCCCATTGCCTTGGGCCTGGTCATTTCCATCCACTACCAGCATCCTAACGATCATCCTGCCTCGGCTCAATCTTTACCCTAGAAGCACTCCCTCGAGCTATCTTCTCGACTTCCTCCAACAATACAAAACTCATCATCTGCTCCGCATAGTCTGGCACTTCCTGGATCTTAAGGTGGGAACACAACCTCCCAACCCTTAAGACCCCATTAAAGCTCTCTAATGCCTCTGGGGACTCGTACATCCCGACCTCCAATACCAAGCTGTGGTACTTATCGATGAAGCTCGTTAGTGGTTCATCATCACACTGCTTCATCATTCTTAGTTATACGGCTGTCTTCCTTGGTGCACATGCTCTTTTAAAATGGCGCACGAAGGACTTCCTAAGTTGTCAAAAACTACTAATGCTCCACTGAAGTCAGATTTCTGAACCATAAGTTGACCATCCCCCAAGATCACTTTAAATATCTTACAAACCACGTCCCCGACCATGCTTTGAATCTCTATTAACAAGATAAATTTTTTAGCATAAGACTTAGGGTATGTGCTACCCTTGTAGATGTCCATCGTGGGCATGGTGAAGCTCATTGGGAACTCCACCCCAACACTCTTTGGTGAAAGGGGACGCGGTCTCTGTATCTTGGTCGGCTAGATTACTTCCTCGCGTGCTCTCCTACCACTTCCTCATCTTCTTTCGGAACTAGTCCCTCATGTGGCTTTCAGTGTTCTCCTACCCTCGATCGAGGACTTCCTCATACTCACTTCTCTGAGCGTGGTATCTCTTACCATTGGGAGCCCTACACCCCTGCTTCAGATATAGCCCTAAATCACTTTCCCTAAAACAAGGGTTGTTACTGGATGATTTGGGGTTCGTCTATCGTCTTCTTCCTCCCATGGCTCTTCTACAAGTGCTGCATTAGCCACAACCACTTACCTCACTTTATGAGCATTTATTGGTCCCGTCTCTTGATCTATTTCTACACCGGTTATCCTCTTCCCACTGGTTATCTCTCATTTCCTTCTACTAGGACTCACATGTCCATGCTCTCCTGCATTCTTTTCCAAATTTTCAATCTTGTCCATTATGGTTTTCATAAAGGCCTGAGTCACCTCTCTTTCCTTTCGTTCATTCTCTTTTTCCAATCATAGGTTTTATTCCATCCTTTCTCCATTCCACCGTTAAAGTCTTCAAAGCTCTATGGTTTTCATCTCTTGTCATCGTTTTAGTGTGTTTGCTATTTTTTCTACTACTCCTCACAGACGGCGCCAACCATTGACGACTGTTTCTCGTTCCAAGGGCAATACAAAAAATTAACCCCTCGAACAAACCTCTCTCAAACAGTGTATTTGTTTGGTTAGTATGGAACCAAAATAAACTTAGCAAGCAGACAAGAAAATTACAAAGATATGGATTTACGTGGTTCAGTGGAGAGTCGCTCGAACTTATGCCCACAGGAGTAAAAAAAGGGATTATCTTTTTATTACCTGTTCGAGGTCAAGATCAACCTGAGCTACAAGTGGGTTTCGGAAAATCAGATTAAAAATTGAACACTACGGGTCTTATGACAAGTCCGGTACAAATCTCTCAAGTGATCGAGAACAACCAGCTTGCTCTCTCTATCCCGTGTTTAGAAGCTCTTAGTTCTTTTACAAGTAGTGAGATGCAAAAGAATGTTAACCCCTGAATCTAAATCTTCATCCCTTTTTATATAGGCTCTCAAATCCGCTATTCCACCAACCCATGACGTTAGCCGTCATCAACAGGCCATCCTTGCCTTATGCTCTTTTTCCTAAACCACTCAACAAACAGTCGTACTGACACCCGACTAAACTACCTCCTGTCAGAAGAAAATCCATCACTTCAATCTCTTAGACACTGCTACACACGTTGTCGATGTGACAACTTACGGTTCAACTACTCCAGTACTATTTCCACTGGAAGGGTCTCTTCCCAATGAGATCTTTTGACCAACTTTCATCACATCAGTCTTGTAGAAGTTCAAACTTCCAAGTAGGGCATACATCATATGTCTTCAAACATAAAATATCTCGTGGTCTCAGCTCCGTTCCTCGGGTCGGCATACTGAGACAGATGATGCTTGGTAAAACTTCCTCCAACTTCCTCAACCAGGTCGGATCGGTATCATACACCTCTTTGGGTTGGCTTCCATAAATATTCAAATGCTGCCAAATCTAGCATCTCCTCTTTAGGTCGGGTCGGTACCCCAACTTGCTTCATCATCAGCAGGTTTTATCCTCAGGAGAACTCATATGTATAGTGGGGTCGGGCCCCTCTATCTGATTTCAGCCTCTTTAGGCCATTGGACTTTCATTATCCTCTTTTGGCCAAGTACAAATCTCATTCCACCCCTCCTCAATATTTGAATTTTCTCGTGGTGAAAAACCACCATCAACAATATATAAATAAGATATGAGAGAATGACTTCTCATAATTGAAGTAGATGAATTCTATATTTTGTGTCTACAATTTCCTTTTTACCAATTATTATTTAACAATTTGTCTTTTATTGTTGGCTGTTCTCTTTTTTGGTCCTTTTTTCGCCCTTGACTGAAATTACCTTTTAGGGTATTGACTTACAAACAAAAGCTGATGAATTCAACATTTTTGGTCGGCATCTGCCCCTGTGTTTTTGGAAGTATCTTTCATATCGTGTGTGATTTTTAAAAAAGCACTTTCAACCATTTCATCCTGATACAAAGTTAGGAGTCGATCAAAATTTCATCAGCAATGAAATGCCTTTCTGATTGTGCTTGACCGGCATAATCACACGCGTATAACGCAAGCACACGTATCGTTCAAGTAGTATAAAAAGTATCGATCCCACGAGGACTTAATACCTAAGCTATTAATTTATGAAGTCAAATGTTTACGAGTATCTAATGGATTGATTGATTGGATGGTGATTTTAAAATTATACAAGTAAATAAAATGGCGCGAAAGTAGATTTAGGAAAATTCAATATTAAGAAACTATCCAGGGTTGTGAATCCTTCCAATATCTTTTTAAAGATGAAGTGATTATTTTATGGTTGTGTAATATATTGGTTTATTAACCTGGAACACGAAAATATGTAAAAAGCCTCTTCCGATGGTCAGTTACAAATACCAAGTGTAACCCAATTAATCATATTCCTATGTCAACCAAGTTACATGAATTCTTTAAGATTAAGTTCCAATTATAGCTACCCCCGCCCGACATGTATATTCTTATCCTGTAAGGAAATCTATTAAATGATTATCTATCATCAAGGAAGATCGTGTGCTATTGAGTTTATGGTCTTAAACCTAAAATCCATTTTCCAAGTTCATTTTAAATTTACCGAATCAATCTTATTAATGGTTAGTTAACAAGACGCATGAAGACTAAGGCTCAATAAATAAATCTTTATATAACCCAAACCATAAAATAACCCCTTATAAACCGGTGATATTGGACTTCATCACAACCCCAGATAACTGACTTAGTTACGACACATAACTAGGGCTGGTAAAAATAAAATAAAGACTTAAAGTAAAATATTGTAAAGTAAATGCTTAAAGTAAATGCTGAAAAGGAAATGCTGAAAAGTAAATAAAGTAAAGTACAATAAAAGAAAATGTCAGGGTTAGAGGATTCACTTTTATCACTACTATTTTAGATATCTCCCTTATTATAATATATTAACTTTGCGTGATAATTACCAACCGACCATTAGGCGGTATCCTGATTAAGTCAAATTAATAATTAATTACCAACCGACCAATCAGGCGGTATCCAGTTTAGTCAGGTTAAAACCAATTTCAATAATTACCAACCGACCAATCAGGCGGTATCCTCATTAAGCTCATTAAGTCAGGTTTTAACTAGTTTATATATTATAATTAAGTGAGATTAATCTAAATATTAGTAATAAAAGATTTACCTTTTACCCTAGTAGGGGGAGTTACCTTCTCATTGCGTAAAAGTAAATTGCTGAAAAGTAAAGAAAGGAAAATATTGTGAGTAAAAGTAAATTGCGTAAAAGTAAATAAAATTAATTACAGAACTGAAAATAAACAAACAAGATACAATCCTCTTAGTATTTTCAAGGAATTACATAGAAGAAAGTATGAAATGTACTTGAAATTTCGAGCTGAATTTATAGGCACCCATAGGCTTGGCGCGTCGCGACGCGCCCTTGATTCTTGCCACGTGTCCCGCGTCTTCCAGAGATGATGACACGTGTCCGACGGCTATCGGAAGCTGAATTATTGTGCTGATGTGGCGATGTTGATTGTCGGCAGCATGTGATGGCGACACGTGTTCCGGCGCACGATAGCGACACATTTTAGCAAACGGCGCATGTTAGCACGACGCATTTTAGCAAACGTCTCTGATTGTGACACGTGTCCCGGCGCAGGTTAGCAGGCTCCGACGCACGTTAGCGGTCGCGACGCCCAAAATGACAGTTTTGTCCTTTTTTTTTTTTTTTTTTTTTTTTTTTTTGTTTTTCACTGTTTTGGCCTCGAATCACTTCCAGAGAGTCCTGAAACTTTATTTATCTACAAAATAATACAAAATATTCACAAAACTTAAGAATCTATATAAAATATTAGGTCAAATGAGTGAGAAATAGTGATACATTTACCACTCATCAGTGCTATTATAGAATCAAATCACTTTTGAAATTTCACCTATTTTATATTTCAGTCAATTGTTTCTTTCGTCAATTTCAAATTTTGCTGCTTTACTTAAAAAAATGATTTTAAATTCATATGTATTCATGGTGGAATCAAGGTACTTTAATTTTATGGCCGATATCACGAAATAAAGTAGACTCCCCCAAGAGTAGTTCTATTTATCATATTCATAAATCACTCTTTCAGATGGTATGGTGATAATTTATCTACAAAAGATCGATCTATTACGACATAAAATCCTCTATATTTGAACTTTAGAGACTTCAATTCTAGTGAAAATTTATACAATTACGTTAAAAACTAGAAAAAAAAACTACCGCAATTCTATATCTGAATTATATCTACCTCATACCCGAATAAAAAGATAAAATAAACGACAAACAAAAAAGAACGACTTAAATCGACCATTATTGATTATTTGAGAAGCAATCCCAAACGTGCACTTATTCATTTGGGTAATTTAAAAAAAAAATTAATAATAATTTAGATCATGTTTATTAGATTAAAAGAGTTGATCATTCACATGGACACAAATGTACCAAGCTTAGTATCCTGCAGAATCAAGTGCATCAAAAGGTACCTGAGCTAATTTACATGTACAGAAGTCTCCAGCCTGAATCAGAGTTAAAAACATAGTTTGATGGGGAAAATGATGCTAACAGCGGCGAAGCTTTCTTAACAACCACTTTTTCCGTTGATTAACATCCATTTCAATGAAGATCCTGGCGTTTTTCTCATCTTCTAGGAGTTGAATGGCTTCCAAGAAGAGCTCATCATCATCCATGCCTGGTACAGTTTGAAGTGCATCAACAATGCTTTCGATGGAGTTGTAATCTCTCTGCTCTTTAGTACTCGCCCGTGTCCCCATGGAATATGGCTTCTCATCAAGGGTTTCAAGTATCTCTTCCTTGACAGGTCTGTGTACCTTTCTTGAATAAGCCGATGCTGGTGAAGTTGCAGACTTTCGCTTTTTCCTCCTATCAGATAAATCGAACTCTGCAGCTGGAGTTTGCAAGTTTGTAAAGATATAATCTTCATTCTCACTTTTCACACCAACCCCACTTAATCTTCCGTTCATACTTCTGTAACCAAATATCATGCGCAAATTATCATAAATACGAAGGCTGCTCTCTCTGAATGCAAGCGCATCTGCATGCTCCTGCAAAACATTGCATGTGAACGTTTATCAGGACCAATAGTGACCACTTATTGTGTGGATCTACTCAGGCATTTGGTGGTTATATTCGTTCACTTGCTAGCGGAAACAATAATCATTTCATCGACAAGCATTATCATGGTGTTAAATTATTTTCTTTCTGGAACATTATTGGTGATTGTTGTCCGAAACCCCACCCACCATGTCATCTTAGGCAATACCCAATATCCAGAGGAAAGAAATTCACCTGGATGTAAGATTCCCATACATCATTATCGTCAATTACAGTTTGCTGAATGTCATCCCACACAAAGCCATTCCTACTTAGAAAGTCGGTGATGTTGTTATATTCTTCCATCAAGCTAAAATACAGTTCTTCCAATACCCTTCTGTCAAAGAGAAGTCCAAAATTTTCATTAAACGATGTGATCATCCAGGCCCAAGCTTGATCATTAAATCTATGACCAATCTTATTCCCCACATGCACCTGCTCTAACATAAGGTCAAGAAAATATCGTTCCATTGGATTTGTCCAACGCAACCTTGCAGAATCACCACTAATAGGTGATTGGCCATCCTCTTCACCTGCAAATTGCAAAAACTATTAACATGATAGTTGTATCATGGCTTCTAATGATGTAAAGCAAAAATTAAAAATTTTCAAATTGTATTACCTAACAATCAACAAAATCCATTTTTCTGCTACATGGAACCATTTATGTTCCGTTCCATTTTGTTTACACAATAGTTTAAGAATTTTGTCCTTATTTTTGAATATACAAAGAGCTTTCAGATAAGATAACAGGCTTGTTAACACCCTAACCATGCAACAATATTTTTCAAAATGAACAGAATTATGACTTTCCAAGCATAGCAAACTAACCAATTGGTTAAAGCTGAATATATTCTTTCTTTTGAAAATTTTCACAACTCATTTTCAGGCTTGAAATTACAAAACTTATGTGTCATCAATTATTGGCAACAATCTTTTCCACACCTAGAAGAAAACCCTAAGGGAGAGACACATACCAATTTCTATTCCAAGGGGATAGTCCTCAGTGTCCATAGTGCAACTAATTAGCCCAGTGTCAATGCTTGTATTTCCATATATTAAGAACAAATCATTGAAATTTGGGAGAGTTCTATTGTGGTATGCTCGGGCTTCAGGGTATTCCTGCACAGTCCACAGTGAGCTACCTGGGAATCAAAAATGTTATTCAGCGATGAGATATAAGAAAGGCACCTGGATACAAGCATCCCAGAGATCATGATGAGCAATTAGCATTTGCTGCATCTCATCCCAAACGAACCCACTCTGGTCAAGTAAAATTTTCATGTCATTGAATCGCTTCTTCAAGTTCACGAAACGGCTTTTTAAGACATCTTTATTATGTTGAGACCCAAATTCTTTTCTAAACTTTGCAACCATGTCAGCCCAGGCTTGTTTACTGAACTTCTGATCAATCATACCCCCATGACGAACTTGCTCCAACATTAGATCAATAAAATAACGGTCCATTGGCGGCGTCCAATCTGTCCTTGAGCAGCAGTTATTTTCATGTTTAATTCCTTCAACAAATTTGAAAGATAGTATACATTGAAAAAAGTCTTCCATATCATACAAATGAAAACACATGATGCAATCTCATTCAATGTGGGAACAACAATCTTACAAAAAATTTCACTATCGGAAATCAAAGTTGCCAATTTTTAGGTAGTGAGAAACAAATCCTTTAAATAATGAAAATTTGCAATAACCAAAAACAA
This sequence comes from Zanthoxylum bungeanum, assembly GCA_019454045.1. Lineage (NCBI taxonomy): Eukaryota > Viridiplantae > Streptophyta > Magnoliopsida > Sapindales > Rutaceae > Zanthoxylum > Zanthoxylum bungeanum. The sequence goes on from SKCR01007783.1 coordinate 51,680, forward strand.
CGAAAACTCACCATGACCATTACAAGAAATATTTAGATTTGATCGGTTGAAGATTCCATCAGAAGTTGGAGACCCATAAATCAAGCACAAATCATTATAATTTGGCGTGGGTTTGGTTCGATATGATTCCGCATCTGGGTGTTCCTATATGGAGCATATGTTATTCCTCTGAAATAGATAACACTTGTAAGGCTCAAATAATAAGCACTGTACCTTGATATAAGCAGCCCAAACACCACTGTATGCTTTCACCATCTGTCTTCTTTCATCCCAAGAAAACCCTCTCTGTGCAAGAAGATTTTTCATATCATTGTATATCTTCCCTAAACTTTTATGTTGAATCCTCAAAAGATCTTTGTCATACTGTAATCCAAATCTTTCAACAAACGATACAGCCATATCTATCCATGCTTCATTGATGAAAGTGTAACCAGTCTTATTCCCTTTATGCACTTGCTCTAACATAAGGTCAATAAAATAGCGGTCCATCAATGGCGTCCAATCTGTCCTTGAAAAATCACTATCTGCAACACATTGTAGTTCCTCTCCTACAAATTAAAGAAGATCTTCATGTTGGCAATTTAAAAGAATATACAGCTAGGGTTGAACTACATGCCTCTCCCACAAATAAGACAGTATCCAAATTTTTGCAACCTATAATTCCCAACTTGATGATATAAATGAACTCCACCTGTTTTGGCTAGTGCAATATTATCCTTCAGAATTTTATCTTGGTGCATGCCAACTGAAGGTCCTCTATTGCTTTCATTTGCATATATCAAGTCTAAATCTCGATAGTTCAGAAGCATCCTCTTTCTGTATGAATGTGCATGTGGGTGTGCCTAAATCCACAACAGCAAGCAAAAAATATTATAAACAGTGAACTTTCTCATCGAATGGAAATGGTATCATACCTTGATATAGTTGTCCCAAATATTATCATCAGCCACTATCATCTGTTGTTTTTCATCCCATGAGAATCCTCTTTGATCAAGTTGAGTCTTGATGTCAGCATAATACTTGAACAGTTTAGTATATCGACGTTTTAAAAACTTTTTCTGATATTGCAAACCAGATCGTGAATTGAACAAGAAGAGCATATCTTTCCATGCTTGTTTAGTGAATGTATTTTTTCTCTTACTGCCCTTTCTTAGTTGATCCAGCATCAGCTCAACAAAATATTGGTCCATTTCTGGCGTCCAATCTGCTTTGGTTGGCTCCAGACATTCAGGGGCAATGTTGCCTATTTCAACCCCTGAAATAAAAATAAAAAATTAAAAAGTGATGCCTATTGAAACTTGCAATCATTAGTTCACATGGTAAAAAAAAAACTAATGCATTTAGCTCCTAGCTAGTTTATTTTACAAGAATTAATTTATATAATATACTTATATTAATATTCTATAAACTAAAATCACCTCCAGAAAAATAACACAAGCTCATGCTCTTTCATTTCATTGTAAGAACATGTTCATAAATGAACAACAATGGCGATATAATAACAATTCCACACATCTCATTGAATAAGACAAGTTTAAGAGTGTCTTGCTATCTCATAATGGGATTACTAGTGACTTTTTCTTGCTATATGCCTAATCTTTAAAACTAAAAAAAAAAATAGAGTTTTCTTGAAGCAGCCTAGACACCATCCAAATTGGTTCCCTATAGACCAAAACAAATAAGATGCATTACAATGCAACCACACATGCAACCTTATTTAGGATATGAAAATAGAAATAAAACACACCAGTAATCACTATTTGAACTTCATCATCTAAGTCTATATCATGACTTGAACGGCTGTATCTTCCATCGGCTTGTGTATATCCATATATCAAGCACATATCATCAAAGTACATCAATGCTCTATTTCTAAAGGCTTGTGCATCTGGATTAGCCTGCATATGCAAATATCAATTTACTACTCCAATAAAAGCGGAAATCAAAGAGAGTAATCTGAAGACAAAAACAACAAACCTTGATATAAGTATCCCAGGTATGGCCTTCGGCTATGACCATTTTACGTGTATCATCCCAATAAAAATCATTATGTTCAAGAAGAACCTTTACATCATTGTATTGCTTCCACAGAATTGAGTAATGACTTTTCAAAGCATCCCTATCATATCTAGTCCCGAATTTCGAATTAAACATAGTCATCATATCAGTCCAAGCTTGTTTGTTGAACGTATGGCCCAATCTATTCCCCCCACGCAGCTGGTCCAACATAAGATCAATGAAATATCGTTCCATTGCCGCCGTCCAACTTACCCTCGTCCGATCACTAGTTGTAGGGTTCTGGCTTCCCATTTTTTTCCCAGTTTCCCTTACAAAAATCTAAAACGTCATTTGAACCATACATCCACAAATTTCTCAGCAAATAAATGCAACAAATATCGAGCAACTTTTCCAACTACTCCTACAATATGAGTCATAGAAACACCTCAAAATCCACGCATTACAAAAGTATAATCTAATTTTACAACTACTCTACAAAAATCCAATCGTTTTCACTATCCACACAGGCATGCTACGCATTCAACTACAAGCCATAAAATAGCACTCAACTTGACACAAACACAATTCACATAAATTAAAGGCATAAATATTGATCTTACAGATATATTTTTTTTTTCCACAGCCTAACTTTTATATGCATATTTACATACGACAACATGTATAATTAACAATATTTATAATAATTTAAAATTAAACAAATCAGAGCTGAATTTCTACCTTAAGAAGTGCTCCCTGACTAAACTTTAAGGAAAAGAATTCCAAATGAGATTCAAATGAAAACAACTGGAGGAGATTGATTGATAAATTTTTTAATTTTTAATTTTAATTCTTTTACATTTTCCGGTAACCAAAGGAACAATTGGTTTATCGAGTGGGCGGGAGATTGGGGTATGGTAACTACCTTAGATGTCGGAGAAGAAGAAAAATGGGGACGTAGGGCTAAATTGTCAAAACGTCGTCGGACTTCTTTTACGTATCTGTTTGGTCACTCGGAGTAGCGTATGCCGGTCTGGAAATGGGATTATCCTGTTCAAGTATTGATTTGCAAGGACAATTGATTGATGGGTATGCGAAAGGTAATCTAGGTTGAAAATTGTTGATTGTAATAATAAAATTACAAGCTTTAAAACAATGGATTTAGAAATTATATCAGAGTCAACTCTTTAGTCGATATATTAAAGGTTATGTTGGATAGGATATGTGTTTATGAAAGTTCGTATTTTATCTAAGGTTCTGATCTTACGTGAAATTTAACGCAATAATCAAGATAAGTCATAATTATTATTACTATGGATTTTCCAACAGGCACCCTTATTCTATGTAATTATAATATGATCTCAAATATTAAATCAATAACACACGATAAAGCTGTAAATAAAATCAACACCACAAATCAACACAATAATTTTGGTGAAGAAGTGGAAAACTCGTGCGAGTAAAAAAATCAATCTAGGTATCTCAGCTACCAGCCCAAAATCTACTGTAAGAGAAAGACTTACAGCGATGGTAAAAGACTTATGGCGGCAACTCCACCGACTCTAATACATTTAGACTGTAAGAACTCAATGAACTCCTCAAGCCCGCATACCACGGTTTTCTTCAGAATCTCTGAAGTCTCTGAGTGAATCAACTCTGCAGCTCTGAATGTCGGAACTCTGACTGCCAATCTTCCTCCTTGAGAACTCTGAAGGGTTAGGAAGTTGGGTTGTTGGTTTTGATGGTTTATCAAAGTTCTATATCACCAGGAAACACGAAGACAAGAGATTCAAAGAAGTATTCAAGGTGATGAACATGAAGGTTGAAAAGCTATGAAGGTTTGCATCTTTGAGAGAATATCTTTTCAACACTAGAAATGTGGCTTAATGTTTGTTTATATAGGTAGGGTAAGAAGAGAAGCTTCCCAATACCAAATTAGGTTAAAAACACGTCCAAAAGAACTCAGATATGCATTGGTGTTCGAACGCCACTCGAACGCGCCACGAACGCTTGCTCTCTGGAAAGGTTCGTTTGAACGCTTACTCGAGCGCACCACGAACATTTGCTCTCTAGAATGTTTTGTTCAAACGCTTACTCGAACGCACCACGAACATTTGCTCTCTGGAATATTTCGTTCGAACCCAACAGCGAACGTGCCACTAACGCCACACATTCGAATGCTTCAACGAACACATCACTAACGAATTTGATACAGCTTTGCTTAATATCAGTCCAATTGCTCCAAGTTCTTCAAGACTTATTACAACTCAATTGAACTTGTTCTGTTACGGACATTGCCAATAAAATAGAACTAACAATCTCCCTCTTAGGCATTCCGTGATAAAACACTACCTAATACAAAGACTACAGTAAAAGACACAAAAAGAAAAATAGCCAACTGTCAACCATCAAGACAATGACTTATTACAATAAGACTCGATCTAATACCTAACAAAGTAGTTTTGAAATAAATGCCACCACTGCTACCAAATCTGCTTACCTGAAATATCCACAAACAGCAACATACAGTGAAAAACACAGGGATTATAAATAGCAGAGAAAGTAGTAATAAAACTCATGCATGTATACATAGATAGTAGATATCCTACTCCCCAATAATCTTATTCCCCTTAAAACGGAGATATCAAATGGATATACTACGACTCCCATAAACTACTACTTTCCCATATACTACTCTCTCCCGTTTTGTCACAAAGTGACAAAGGGTGAAGGTACCAGGATAAACAACACATGCAAGAGTATATGCAAACATGACGTACTCCCTCTCACTAAAAGCTCTACTAAGTTAGCACAAAAATAACATATGTGAAGTAAACACTCATAAATATGCAAAGAAAATATGTATGCAGAAACTTGAAGCATACACAGGCACACAATGGGGTAAAAACAAAAATCAATAAAATTGACTGAAACATCACTTCAAGCAAGTACAATGATACCCAATCAATATTCAGTTGTTTATGACATGAAATAATATGCATCACTTTAGATTTTGCTAAATACTACATACATGTATATGACATAAACACCAAAGCATAACAAGTACTTGTGTGAAAAATAAGTGCACAACAAATCAAGGCTTAAGGCCTTATTTTATGAGCGGGACAAAACTAAATAAATCTCATCTCTTAACAAACCAAGTCCACAAAAATATGTGTTCAAACCCAGCACCACTAGAACCTAAAAATTATCAACATTGGTTGCATGCTATGTTATTCTCCCCTAAATATCATGAGCTCATAAATAAAAATATTTTCGAGTGAAAGGTTTTTGCCATTATCTTTTGAATTTTGACCCATTGGCTCTTTTGCATTTGAGACTCATGTAATTTTTTTTTTGTGTTACTAGGAGATAGCCCAAGGTCATCTAGTCAAAAGTCACACTATCTAGTGAACGAAGTATGATAGAGATTAGACTGCCAGTCCAAAAACTCATACATGCGACCAAGCCTAGACAATAATAAAAACGTGTATGTGAAGTGCAAGTACAAGATATACTAAGGGTTTTTACCACACACATTTATGCATATAGAGCATCAAGAAAAATAAAAGCATATTACAAATGCATAAACATATATCATACACACCATGATCACATGCAATAAGTTTTTCATGCTCTAACAAGCCAAAAAAAATATTTTTGGTTTTTCAAGGGATGAATCGGAGTCCGGAAGCTCTAGAACGAAGAAAAACAAGTTTGAGTGCGTGTAGCGCGCGATGTGCACGCTGCGCAGTCAAGAAGTAATTTTTTTATTTTTTTTCTAAATTTATTCCTTCAGGCCTTCAGCTTTCTGGAACAGAGAGTTGAAGTCAATTGGGTTTTTAACCCTAATTGCTTCCAACCTTCCTAAATACTTCCAAAAAACACCCAAATTAATTTTAACATCAAAACCAACATCAACACATGTTATAGAATAAAAATCAAGTTTTTCAAACTATCAAATATTTTTACAAAAACATAAATTTATTCTAAATATGCACTTGCATAAATTTCGAATCCAAAACATAAACCGAATTAGAATCTCATAATGAAATGACTCATTAATAATTTTAGGTCACTCAAAGGTGGTAAAGTGATTCTAAAATGGTAGCCTTAACTCTAAGCTATTATTTAGAGTTTCAAACTCTAATTTTATATTTATATCTAACATAAATATTTTGACCCAATTACAAACATATTAGGGTATTCTACTCTAAATCCTTTCAACCTTCCCTAAATATTTCAAAAACACCCAAAATTAATTTTTAACATCAAAACCAATATCAACACAAGTTATAAAATAAAAATCAAGTTTTTCAAAATATCAAATATTTGTAAAAAAACATAAATTTATTCTAAATATACATTTGTGTAAATTTTGAATCCAAAACACAAACCAAATTAGAATCCCAAAATGAAGTGACTCGTGAACAATTCTAGGTTATCCAAAAGTGGTCATGTGATTGTAGAATGGTAGTCTTAGCTCTAAGCTATTATCTAAAGTTTCAACACTAATTTTATGTCTATGTCTAATATAAATATTTTGACCCAATTACAAGCATATTGTGTTTATACTTCCAAAGCATCCTCACACAATTAATTAGCCTAATTTCAATATTTTTATATCTAATACATAATTCATCACTATATATCTCAATAATGAAAAAAATAGCTTTTGGAGAAGATCAAACTTACCTAGCAAGATTGATTCAAAGATCCAATCTAATTCTTCTTGTTGAAATATTGTGGAGAAATTTAAAAGTTAGCAATCTTGACTCCAAGATTCAATCTTGATTCCAATGCTAGCAAGCTTCACTCCAAGATCCAATCTTGATTTCTCCTTGTTAAAATGTTGTAGAGATCTTCCAAAGCTTCTCTAAATGCATCTCTAACTTAGGCTAATTTCTCTAATTCTTGCTTGTATTTAGCTTTCTCAAGCTTTATTAAAATATTTACTCAAGCTTACTATTTATAGCAAAACTTAGACAATTTTTAATTAATAAAAGTTCTAATCAACTTTTATATGGGCGTAATCTAATATGTCCAAATATATATAAGTAGGTGTGACTGATCACCTTTGTCTATCACTTTCATTTAATCCAATTAAATCAAGACAAAGTTTAATTAATGGATTAGTTATATGTCTTCCACTTTGATTTGATCCAATTAAATCAAGCCAAAAACACCTATAATTACATATTTACAATTTTCATAATATCCTCAAATGATATAGATAACTATGAAATTACGACAAAGCCCTTGTATAAATATTGAATTAATCCAATTAGGTCAAAATAAATAATCAATATTATCCAATAACACTTGATTATCTTAGTTGATAATTATATTATCTAATATTATCTTTTATCAAAATTAATTGGCTTCTCGAGTGCTCAACGAGTATACTTCATATTGGGACTCTCTAAGTTCAGACACGTTCGTCATATAAGCCTAGCTAATATGTACGCAATTCAGCCACCTCCGAATTCGCGAAGAACACAAACGACCTTTCTGAACTATACAAGTCGAGGTCATCATATATGTTTATCAATCCCTCCGTCGTAGGCTATCCGAGTTGTGCTTAGGAAATATAGAATACACCGTCAAGTTTCAGAGGCGCACATCTCATGTCAACATGTCCATGATTTTTTTCAATTGATGCGATCCATCTTAGGTGATCGGCTTTGGCCAAAGTCTTTAAGAATCGTGACTTACTCACATGGATACCTAAACCCCTTTATGGTACATATACGAGCCGACAGACCCTATCTTGATACGCACTTGATTAACAAGTACATCGGTCCACACCCAACGAACATCTAGAGGCCAAATCATGAAAGGTTTCTGACATACATGACATCAAAGTGTGGAGGATCTCACACAAAATCAATGTTATCTTATAGTCAAATGATTACATATGCTACTTGACTAGAGGAGATTCCTATTGACGGTGATTTGTACATCCAACTATTAGGAATCACTTGTGAGTCATTCAGTATTCGGTCCAACCAATACCCACATGTCTATAAGAGCTTTCCAAAACTCATGGTACATCAGGTTAAACCATTGAAACTCCAATTCCAATATACGACATATGTTAGTCTTCTAGGTTATAGAAATTCGACCGTATTCCAAAACCAACGAATAAGAATATTTATTTTAAGAATAGTTTATAATAGTAATACTATCCCAATATCGAACCACCTAATGTCCAGTATTACTACATGACTATTCTAAGGTTGATGTCATTTTTAGCATATTTATATATCAATCTATCTAATATGCATAATGAAATTACCATTAATAAGATATGAAATGAAAATATAGTTATTTTATTAATAAATAATAAAATATATAATATATTATTCGAATTGGCGCTCCAAGCACCAACTCCAACAGTAATTTGAGAGCAAGAGTACTAAGAGAAACTAGATATAAAGAGAGAAAATATGTCGTATAACTGAACACATTGTGAGAAGTAGATCAGATTAATCATTACACAATGAGATATTTATGTTGTATCTTATGTAATCCTCATATTATCAGCTCGGGTCGATATTCACCTCGAGGCTAATAAAATATCCCCTTTCCCCCGTAGACATAGGTTCGAGTCACTCTATGCCAAACCATGTTTAACATTGACTCTGTGTGTGATTGTCTTTTGCAGTTTATGCGGTTCACACAACCAAAAAAATTACTAATTGGGAGAGGTTTGTTTGAGGGATGATTCCCAATCGACGTCAACAGTGCAAAAACAACCGTCAACCGTCGATGCCGAAGGTTGAAGGGCCTCCGTGACGATTGTAGCCTCAATGGCTTATTGGGATATATGCCCTAGAGCTTCATGTAATGTAAACGGAATTATTTATTATGAAATAAAAGATGCATTATTCATTTATCAAATGTTTTGATTTAAACCGCATATTGTAAATTATCTTGTTCACCTTTAATTACTTATGTGTTAGGGTTGGTACTCTGAGCATCAATTTCTTATGTATTTCCCTGTAAGTTCTCTTGTAAATATTTTATTAATGAATAAAATAAACAGCTTCTATAATATTAATTCTTTAATTATATGGTAAAAACGTAAATGACCATATAGTGATTGGTTATGATACAGTTGTAAAAGCGTCACAACTGACATTGAGCAGTATCTTAACAGTATCATTCTTTAACTGTTCCTGGTCAAGGTTTACAATTACTTGGTCAGTAAGTAAACCCGCTGAGACCGGTACGTGTCGTATATTGGAATATTGGATTCCAATGGTTTTTTAATGAACCATGAGTCTCAAGAGACTCGTATAGACACATAGGTATTTATATCGGATAAACATTGAACGACTCACCGAATATTCTTAATAGATGATACACCAATGTCAATAAGAATCTTCTAGGGTTGAGTGAGCATAGTGATCCTCTGAATTGAGGTACCACTGTGGATGTATGAGGTATCTTCCACACTTTGATGGTAGTCACGTCACCGATCTATTTAGATTAGACCTCCGTCTATTCGTTGGGTGTGGACTGATCCTCCGGATATCCTGTGTGTTTCAAGATATGCTCCGTCAGTTCGGTGTACAGATCATAGATATCCATTATGGAATTAGCAATTTGTTAAATCCATGGGCTCGTGGTGCACTGTAGAAATGATTTCTAAGTGTTATTAAGAGATTGCTAATAGAATCGTCGACAGGATTATACCTAAAGAGATTTGATGTTTATATCTACATCTCTAGGATAATCCGGATACCTGTGACGGAGGGATTATACGTATACAGTGACCTCGACCTTTATGATTCAGAAATTTTATCCGTGTTCGTCAAAATTTATAGGTGGGTAGATTATGGACACGAAATTGGGTTTCGTGACTGATATGCCTGAACTAGAGAGTCTCACTAATGAAATATACTCGTAAGGCACTAAAGTAACTTTTATAAATAATATTGATTATTTATAAGTTGTTTAACGGTTAAACGTTAATACATGCGTTTGGGATCTTTCGATCATTTATTAAATGTCAAATTGTGATATTTGATATTTATAACTAATATATGTATTTTGATTATTTAATGTAAATATAATACATATATTTAAGATATTTGTATTTAATTATTTGATTACTCAAATATTGAATAATTAAATTATTAAATAATAAATATCTTTTTACTTTATTAAATTAAGATAAATGGCTTATTTTAATTGGTTGGAATGGCCATTTTTACTTGGTATAAATGGCTTGATTTAACTAGTCCAAGTGTGATATTTATTGGATAAATATAACTTTTTTGTTTAAATCATTTTCCAACATTAATTAATGAAATAAGAAATTGAAAATACTTGGCTTATATTCATTCTCTATTTTCGGCCACTTGAAGGAAATTATATAAGCCATCTTTTTCATTTTTGTTTCATTATCTAAGAACCCTAAAAACATATACAAAGGAGTTTGAGAGAGAAGAAATAAAGCAAAAGAAAGCTTGGATTTTTTTGGAAAAATTAGTAAGTTTTTTCTTACTTTCTTCTTCATGAAAAATGTTTCTATCATTCTAGGCTTCATTATGTGTAGCTTAGATTATTATGTACTCTTTTGTGTATGTATTTTGATGGTTGGGAACTTGGAAGAAAGATGGAAGCATGTATATGTGTAAAGAATGCATGAAATTAGTTTATTTGTATTCTTTTAACCATTTGATGGTGTTTTTGCCATTCTATAGCTATTTAGCCACTCATAAATAACCTATAATTGTTCTTGAGTTGTTTCATGATGGGGAGACTTGTTTGGTGTGGTAAGAATTGAATTAAAGTGTTGAATTTAATTAATTTAGTGTTAATTTGTCAATTTGTGGAAATTATAAAATTAAGGTTCATAACCCACTCCAAATTTGAGTCTTTTCATATATGTGATGTAATTTGATGTATATATGATGTATATTAAATATGGGAATTTTTGGATTTGATCTTGACATGTTTTGAACTAAAAGGACCAAATTGCAAATTCTTGAAAGTTTAGGGACCTCTCGGTAATTTCTAGAAATATGTTTTCTTGAGTTTCAAATTTTATTTTCATGTATAAGACATGTATAAATCATTTTGGGATTGATTTGGAATCAATTAAAATTGTATTTGACAATTTATGACTAAAATGATAAAAATACAAAATTTAGGAGCTAAACGGTAATTAATGAAAAATCTGATTTTTTAGATAAAATTTCAGTTTTTAAGTATTGAGTAATTAATATAAATTTATTTATTTTAATTAACCAACAAAAATTATTGAAATCAGAAAATTTTGATTTTCCGTGTTCTGCTGCGTTTACCCAGAATTGCCACCTAAAACCCCAACAAAAATGATATCAGAGCAGGTCTGAACCTCAACACATAATATGGATATGCATTTAAATTCAATGTTTAATTTTGATCTTGCTTTATGCATGCTTGTATTTATTTAATTTGATTAAATTAAATACGTAACATCTTTGCGGAAAATCCCAAATTAATAAGATTTTAAAGTAATATGTATTGGATGCATATTTCTTGGTCCATCTTGTCAATACGGTTTATGTATATCTGTTCTATGGCTGCATCCGAGATCGTTCCAAAACAATGAGGGTGTAGTTGATATAAATTTATCTATACCGGATATATATGTGATACTAGGTAAATTCAAGCGAAAGCGGAAATTCTGAACGTGCCAAAGCTGTCAGAACTACGCAAGTATCTTGAATTTATCATTGACAAGTTTAACCTTGGTACGTCTCATTGTGAACGTGTCAAAGTTGTCACAACGAGAAAAGACCAGGACCGGAACCAAGGAGTCACTAGTGAGTGATTGACAATGAGTTGTCTACTTAATGAATATACGTAGGCGAGATCGTGCCAAAGCTGTTAGCTGAAATATAGTCATGTGATCCACTTTTCATTATTATATTTAATTTGATTAATTTTTAGTTTGCATTCTGTTTGAGGATTACAGTATTGCATGTAATAGTGGGAGATGTATTTTTAGATTAAAAATCCATGATCTATTTATGCTTTGTTTATTTTATATTATATGAAACTGTTCTGTCTGCTAACCGTTTTTCGCTATCAATAAGATAGATTTGCGATGGAAACACCTACTTCTAATCCTTTTGCTTGTATACTTAATACGAACAAGCTTAAGGGCGTCGCAAACTTTACAGATTGGGACTTGGATCTAAGAATTATTCTTGGGTATGAGCAAATAAAATATGTTCTATAAGGTCTGTTGCCACTTGCCATAGCAGATGATGCAATAGAAGAGGAATATGAGACTCTCCAAAAGTGGAGAGATGATGATAGGAGGGTCAAATAATATATTCTCAGTTCCTTGGCACCGGAGCTTAAGAGGTAATATTTTGGATTGCCTGACGCATATAATATGATGATGCGACTGCGGGAATCCTTTATGAACCAATAACCGATCTCGTTTCATAAAATTGCAATGGAATTGTTCCATACAAAACTTGAAGAGGGACAGGCTGTGAAACCTCATGTATTTCATCTGATTGATCTGATCGAACAGTTGGGGCGCTATAATTTCCCTCTGAATGACACTTTAGGACGAAGTGTCATACTTGGATCTCTCCCAGCATCATATCGCCAATTTGTAATATATTTCAATATGAATGAGATTAGCTGTTCTTACCAGGAGCTACATAAGATGTTGCAAACTACAGAGGAAGATTTGAGGAAGGGAGTACTTACTCGCCCTCCTAAACCCACTGCTCTTCCCAATCTAAATAGAAAGGGAATAAAAAGAAAGGTAAGAAAAAGAAGGGTTTGAATCTTCCACCACAGGGTAAGATAGCTAAACCAAAGTGAGTTGCCGAAGATAAATGCCACCACTACAACAATATTGGTCACTAGAAGAGGAATTGTCATGATTACTCGGCCCAAATCAGAAAGGAAAGAACATCTACTTCAGGTACTTTTATTTTTCCCATTATTGATATCTCATTAGCTTGTGAAGCTATATCGTCTAGTTGGATTTTGGATTCTACTTGTCCAATTCATATTTGCAATTCGTTGCAGGTGTTGAAGGAAAATAGACAGCTAAAATCTGGGGAGATGCAGTTGCGATTCGAAAGTGGCGACTCTCTGGATGCAGTTGCTGTGGGCTTATGAGAGATTCACCTACCCAGTGGGAGACTTTTATTGCAAGACTATTTTTTTATACTGGGTAGTGTTGCGAACATTGTGTCACTTTTTGTATTAGATACTGAAGGATATAATGTAAATATTAAGAATCGTTCCTTATATTTATATGATAGATATAATGTTCAGATTATAGTTTGTCCAAATGAGCATGGTCATTAGATCTTACATACCTCACAAGATATCTTTAATGCTGGAATTAATAAACGTAAAGTATCTTATATAAATAATACTGAACTGTGGCATATGAGGTTGGGTCATATAGGCGTAAAATGCCTAACCCAGTTGGTTTGGAATGGTTTGATACAAGATCTTACCATTGAACCTTATCCAACTTGTGAATCTTGCATTCAGGGTAAAATGACCAAAGCCTCATTTTCGAGTGTATGACACCGATATGCTGACTTATTGGAACTAATAATTCTGATGTATGTGGTCTCATTAGTCACGCCGCTCATAATGGTTTTGTATACTTCGTTACCTTTACCGATGATTTGTCACGGTATGGTTATGTTTATTTGATGAAACATAAATCAGAAACCTTTGAAAAGTTCAAAGAATACCGAAATGAAGTAGAAAAAAGACTGATAAATATATTAAATGTCTTCGATCTGATCGAGGCAGTGAGTATATGAGTGGTGAGTTCATTGATTATTTAAATGAGAATGGGATGCTCGCTCAATATACTCCTCCGGGTACACCACAACACAATGGAGTATCCGAAAGGAGAAATCAGACTTTATTGAATATGGTCTGATCGATGTTGAGTTTTACAGATTTACCTTATTACCTATGGGGTTATGCTATTTTAACTGTTGTTCATCTCTTGAATAAGATTCCTTCCAAGGCTATTCCTACAACTCCATATGAGATATGGATCGGTAGGAAACCGAATCTTAATTATGTTAAGATTTGAGGCTGTCCTGCCTATGTCAGGATGCCTCAGCAAGATAAGCTTTCGCCTCGAGGGCAAAAGTTTAGGTTTGTTGGATATCCTTCAAATACAAAAAGATATTTGTTCTATGATACCGAGTATTGAAATGTGTTCGTAGCTCGCTTCGTAAAATTTCTAGAGGTAGAATTTTTGTCTGAAGGAGGTAATCATAGACAGGTTGAACTTGATGAAGTAAAACCTGGAACCAATGAACCATTGGAGGAACCTGAAGTTCAAATAGATGAAGAACCTTTAACACACACACTACGTAGGTCCCAAAGGGTGTCTAGACCTCCTAAACGCTTGTATTTGATACAAGAAAAGAGTCTAGATGTTCTCTTAATTGAAGAGGTTGACCCTTACACCTATAGAGAAGTGATGTTGGACATCGACTCCGTGAAGTGAAAAAATGCCATGAAATCAGAGTTAAATTCTATGCATCAGAATCAAGTTTGGGACTTGGTTCTGCTTCCAGAAGGAATTGTTCTTGTTGGTAGTAAATTGGTTTACAAGAGGAACCGTGAGCCTGACGAAAAGGTTGAAACCTTTAAGGCCAAACTGGTAGCTAAAGGTTACACGCAGCGACCTAGTGTCGACTACAACAGAACTTTTTCGCCAGTTGTGATGCTAAAGTCTATAAGGATTTTATTGTTTATTACTGCTTACCATGATTATGAGATTTGGCAAATGGATGTCAAAACGACTTTTCTAAATGGGTTTCTTGACGAAGAAATCTATATGGAACAGCCGGAGGGTTTTGTATCCAGCGAAACCTCAGGCATGGTTTGTAAGCTTAAGAAGTACATTTATGGACTTAAACAAGCTTCGCGAAGTTGGAATCTTTGATTCGACGAGATTATTAAATTGTCTGGTTTTCTCAAGAATATGGAAGAATCCAATGTGTACCAGAAGGCTAGTGGGAGTATGCTAGTATTTTTGGTTCTCTATTTTGATGACATCTAATCATTGGGAATGATATAGGAATGATGCAAGGCGTCAAATCTTACATCTGTAAGAATTTCTCCATGAAAGACTTGGGTGAAGCTTCTTATATATTGGGTATAAAACTCTATAGGGATAGAGAAATGAAGCTTATTGGGTTATCTCAATCAACGTACATAGATAAGATCTTAGTACAATATAATTTTGCTAACTGTAACAGCAAATATACCATTCAGACATGGCATTCATCTTTCAAAGAAGATGTGTTCGTAAATAGAAGATGAGAAGATTAGAATGCCTAATCAGCCTTATGTTTCATGTTTGGGTAGCATTATGTATGCCATGTTATTTACGAGGCCTGATATTAGCTACACGATTAGTGTAACCAGTAGATATCAGTCAAATCCAGGAAATGACCATTGGATGGCCGTTAAACTTATCCTGAAGTATCT
The DNA here is from genome assembly GCA_019454045.1 of Zanthoxylum bungeanum. NCBI lineage: Eukaryota > Viridiplantae > Streptophyta > Magnoliopsida > Sapindales > Rutaceae > Zanthoxylum > Zanthoxylum bungeanum. The sequence continues at coordinate 67,178 of SKCR01007783.1, forward strand.
TAAAGGTACTAAGGATAAGTTTATCATATATGGAGGAAACGAACTTCAGGTTAATGGGTATACGGATTTCGATTTCCATTCGGATCCCGATGATAGAAAGTCTACATCAGGATTCGTATTTACCCTTAATGGTGGTGCAGTTTGTTGGAAAAGTTCCAAACAAAGGTCTATAGTTGATTCCACTACAGAGGCAGAATATATTACTGCTTCTGAAGCTGAAAAAGAAGTTGTTTTGCTTAAGAAGTTTATCACAGAACTGGGAGTTGTCCCAAGTATCGAGAATATGATTATGTTATACTGTGATAATATTGGTGCCATTGCGCATGCAAATGAACCGATGACGCATCAGAAATCGAAGCATGTTGAACGAAAGTACCACATCATTCGAGAGAATGTTTCGCGAGATGACATTGTCATGTGCAAAGTCCCGAGTGAAGATAATATAGTAGACCCGCTCACGAAGGCTATACCTCCGAAGTTATTTGATAAACATGTGGAGTCGATGAGTATTAGATACAATCGATATTGGCACTAGAGCAAGTGTGAGATTTTGTTTGGTGGTCTGGGCACCAATTTCTTATGTATTTCCCTGTAAGTTCTCTTGTAAATATTTTATTAATGAATAAAATAAACAGTTTTTATAATATGAATTCTTTTATTATATGGTAAAGACGCAAATGACCATATAATGATTGGTTATGATACAGTTGCAAAAGCGTTGCAACTAACATTGAGCAGTATCTTAACAATATCATTCTTTAACTGTTCCTGGTCAAGGTTTACAATTATTTGGTTAGTAAGTAAACCCGCTGAGACAGGTACGTGTCATATATTGAAATATTGGATTCCAATGGTTTCTCAATGAACCATGAGTCTCAGGAGACTCGTATAGACACGTAGGTGTTTATATCGAATAAACACTGAATGCCTCACCAGAGATTCTTAATAGATGGTACACCAACGTCAATAAGAATCTTCTCGGGTTGAGTGAGCATAGTGATCCTCCGACTTGAGGTACCACTGTGGATGTATGAGGTATCCTCCACACTTTGATGACAGTCACATCACCGATCTATTTAGGTCATACCTTCGCCTATTCATTAGGTGTGGATTGATCCTCAGGATATCTTGTGTGTATCAAGATAGGATCTGTTAGTTTTCTGTGTACAGAGCATAGATATCCATTATGGAATTAGCAATCTGTTAAATCTGTGGGCCCGTTGTACACTATAGAAATGAGTTCTAAGTGTTATTAAGAGATTGCTAATAGAATCGTCGACATGATTATACCTAAAGAGATTTAAAGTTTATATCTATATCTCTGGGATAATCCGGATAGCTGTGACGAAGGGATTATACGTATACAGTGACCTCGACCTGTATGGTTTATAAAGTTTATATGTGTTTGTCATAATTTACGGGTTGGTAGCTTATGGACACGAAATTGGGTTTCGTGACTGATATGTCTGAACCTAGAGAGTCTCACTACTGAAATATACTCGTAGGGCACTAAGGTAACTTTTATAAATAATATTGATTATTTATAAGTCGTTTAACGGTTAAATGATAATACATGCGTTTGGGATCTTTCAGTCATTTATTAAATGTCAAATTGTGATATTTGATATTTATAACTAATATATGTATTTTTATTATTTAATGTAAATATAATACATATATTTAAGATATTTGTATTTAATTATTTGATTATTCAAATGTTGAATAATTAATTTAATTAAATAATAAATATCTTTTTACTTTATTAAAGTAAGATAAATGGCTTATTTTAATTGGTTGGAATGACAATTTTAATTGGTATAAATGGCTTGATTTAATTAGTACAAGTGTGGTATTTATTGGATAAATACAACTTTTTTGATTAAATCATTTTCCAACATTAATTAATGAAATAAAAAATTGAAAATACTTGGTTTATATTCATTCTCTATTTTCGGCCACTTGAAGGAAATTATATAAGCCATCTTTTTCCTTTTTGTTTCATTATCTAAGAACCCTACAAACATATCCAAATAGAGTTTGAGAGAAAAGAAGAAATAAAGCAAAAGAAAGCTTGGATTTTTGGAAATATTAGTAAGTTTTTTCTTACTTTCTTCTTCATGAAAAAATATTTCTATCATTCTAGGCTTCAATATGTGTAGCTTAGTTTATTCTGTACTCTTTTGTGTATGTATTTTGTGTAGGAGTTTTATTGCGGAAATCCGGTAACGCAGCGGAATAGTGGAAAATCAAAATTTTCCGATTTCAAAACTTTTTCTCGGATTAATTAAATAAACTTATTTATTTAATTACCCAATAGTTAAATTATGAAATAAAACACAATAAATCAAATTTATGTGAATTTACAGAATTTCCCTTAAACATAACATTTTGTTTATTTTTAATCCGAAATTGTTCAAAATAATTTTGAATGATTCTAAATCATTTCTAATATGAATTTAACATGTTCCAAATGTCAAAATACAATTAGCAACAAAAACCCCAAATTTTAGCCATAAGGCCGAGAGCCTCTATTAGGCACCAAAGTGTGCATTTTGCATTTTCAATGTTCAAAACACATCCAAATGAAATCCAATCAACATAAGATTTAATATGTATCATATACACATCCAAATACACAACATAAGTGAAAAGCCCCAAATTTGGAAGTGGTCTTAAACCCTAATTTTTCAATTTCTTCAAATTGGACAAATTAGATCAAATTGGTTAAATCCAACACTTCAATCATGTTTCTTCCATTAAAATCATGCCTCACCACAATGAAAAACTATAGAACAAATCTAGGTCATTTAAGAGTGGGTCAACAACTCTAGATTAGCAACAAGTTTCTCAAACTATCAAAAGTATGCTTGTTAACATATTAAAAGCATCATTTGAATTTTATACATGCATAACCTTATCATCAAACTTCCATTCAACAAAAACACAAAGAATAAAGAAAATAATAACATGAGAACATCATATCATGAAGCCTAGAACACAATGAACATTTTCCTCTCTAATAGTAAGTTGAAGAAACTTACTAGAATTCCAAGTTTTCCTTGTTTTTCTTGATCTTTCTCTCAAGGTTCTTTTGTTTTCTTCAATGGAATTTTTTGATAAAGTGTATTAGGTTAACAAAACCTAAATGAAACAAAAAAATATATACTTGCACACATCTTGCCTTGGTCGAATTTCCAGAATAGGAAAATATCATGATATTTTCAATTTTTGTTTCATTTAAAGCCTTTTATCAACTTGCATTTTTAATCATCAAACCATTTAATGAATTAAAGTAAGTCAACAAAAGCAACTCAAGTCATTAAAACAAATATCTTAACTTTAAAATATTTATATTTTAATTAATTTAATCATTTAACAATTAAATAATTAATTAATTATTTAAATACAAATATATTAAATATATGTATTATATTTACATTAAATATCAAATACATATACATATTTTTGATATTAGTCAAATATCTCAATTTGACAATTAATTAATGTGTATTTGAATTAATCAAGCATTAAATGCAAATACACAAAAATTAAGGAAATGACTATCGGGTCCCTACACATGTATTTTGCATTTAACCTTTAAACGACTTTATAAATAATCAATATTATTTATAAATGTTGCCCTAGTGCTCTACGAGTATGTTTCATTAGTGAGACTCTCTAGATTCAGGCATATCCGTCACGAAATCCAATTTCGTGTCCATAATTTATCCACTCGTAAATTATGACGATCACGGATAATTCCTCTGTCACAGGTATCCGGATAAATCCCAGAGATATAGATGTAAACGTCAAATCTCTATAGGGATTATCCAGTCGACTATTCTATTAGCAATCTCAAAAAGAACATTTAGAACTAACTTATAAATTGTACCACGGGCCCATGGTTTTTATCTGATTGCTAATCATACGGACTACCTATACTCTGATACACAGAACTGACGGATCCTATCTCGATACACACAGGACACCTTGAGGATCTATCCACACCCAACGAACATGCGGAGGTCTGATCTAAATAGATCGGTGACGTGACTGCCATCTAAGTGTGGAAGATGTCTCATGCGCCCACAGTGGTATCTCAAGTCGAAGAATCACAAGTGCTACTCAACCCGATAAGATTCTTATTGACGTTGGTGTACCATCCATTAAGAATCTTCGGTGAGTCGTTCAGTGTTTATCCGCTATAAACACCTACACGTCTATACTAGTCTCTAAGACTTATGGTTCATTGAGAAATCATTGGAATCATATATTCCAGTATACGACATGTACCGGTCTCAACGGATTTACTATACTGACCAAATAGTGTAAACCTTGACTAGGAACTGTCTGAGAATGACAACGTCATGATACAACTCAATATCAGTTGCGACGCTTTTGCAACAGCACCATGACTAGTCATTCTAAGGTCATTAGGTCTTTACCATATTAAAATATACATTATATTATAGAAACTGCATATATTATTCATAATAATAACGTTTTACAGTAGTATTCATAAAGAAATACAATCGGGAATTGGCGCTCTGAGCACCAACCCCAACAAAAACTCCCACGTGCTCTAGTGCCAATAACGATTGTATCTGATACTCATCGACTCCACGTGTTTATCAAACTGTTAGTGTCCTAGACATGCCACAAGATCTCTAAGTGTGATTCGTGTGTGAATAAAATCAAAAATAAGTTGCGGAGGACCTACATTGATCGGCTGAGTTCAAAACTTCCATGGATGTTGAAGCTTCCAAGCTCATAGGTGAGTATCTCTATCACCTTCATTTGACTCCCTTATGTGCTAGTAAGAATAAATGGAACAAATTTTATCTCCCAAGGAGAAATAAATTTGCCCGAGAGAGAGAAGCTACCGACAGTCTTCAAAAGACAAACCAATTTAATTTGATGCTCTCGGCCTTCTCTAAGAAAACAAAGAGCAAAAAATTTTCTTTTCTACCAAAAAACCAAGAAGACAGTGGCCAATATATTTGGCCTAAAGCAAAAGGCAAGCATTTATTGCTTTTCAACCGATCACTTTTCATTTGAAAAGTCAAAATGGCTTTATTGCCTTTTATTCTTTTATTGTTTCAAAAAACAAAGGCCATTATAAATCAAAATTAAAAGCAATGTTGATTTCGGCCAGTCAAGAGAAATTAATGGCCATTCGGCCAAAAACCAACTTAAGGCCATTCGGCCAAATGCATGGAGAGAGAGAAATTAATCTCTAAAATTAAATATGTTAAGTGTTTTATAAGATTCCACCAAAACTCATTACTCATATCTATCACCAAAAATGACTAATGATGTAAGTGAAATGAGCCCCACTTTAAATTCAAAATTCAAGTGGGCTTGCTCAACACACTTCGGGCTCGGATTCATTTAATCCGATTAAACGAATTTTCCGTCGCGACATAATTAAATCCAATTTAATCAAATAATTATGCCTAGCAAAATTATTATGAAAGACGCTCGCGAATTAATTCCAAATTAATTCTTTCGTTAGAATTAAAATCCAATTTAATTCCTCGTTGAAATCCGATTTCAATTAATATATCTAATATTTTATTTTAGCCCAATTAAATAAATTAAATAGTATAATCTAATTTAACTATTGAATTTATTTTACTGATTAATTCCAAATTAATCGCGTTCTCTCTCCTCGATGAATTTTATCCCAGATAAATTCTCGACGCAATTAATCTCAGACTAATTCTTTCTCTGATAAATAATCCCAGATTAACATTGTTCGAGTCAAATATCATCGGTGAATCTTTGGGATGCGACCCAAGAGATCCCTGGATATGTTGGCAGTAAATACGGTCATCGGACTATCCGAACACGTGCGTACCTGGTACCACGTACTTACCAATTTACAAGACATGGTTGGCTTCTATCAAAGCACCGTGCCTACCCAATTCTCCTGAAATATTCTTCTACGGAATACAAGATCTTTGTCAGGCATAGTATACGTAGTATTGCGTATTACGATCCAGTATCGGATGTCACATGCTAGGCATGGGGCTGGAATTGTGTCTGCCCCGTACGAAGCACATATCAGATCTCTGGTAACTAGTCTCTATAATCGGATAATCATGACCTTGTCATATTATCCCGATAGCTGCAGCATACAATAGTACCGGTTCCGTATCCTACGTGATCATCATCTCCATATGACTGAAGTGATACTTCCATCTTGACATCACACCCAATACACTACGATTCTCAATATACACAGAAGAGGCGTACACATAACCTGTTAAAGCCTCGGACGACCAAAACCAAAGTATATTGATTGTCGCAAGTATTAGCGATGCAAGTCTCAGATTAAGACCAAATACATCTACCCTGATTCGGACTCCCATAGACACATAGTCATACTACCAATGAGATTCCGAGGGGTCTATCCAGAGCGAAGCTGTTTCCGTACCATCGGTAAACACAACTTCCTATTACACTTGCATGAGTATCCAATACCCAAATATATGAGAACTATGCCGTTATGCTCCCATAACACGCACAAGTGTAATACTAGTCTATTCCGCATTATCGATGTCCATTCTCGATAATACTACGACTATGGATATTTAATGATTACACCTTAGTGAATTAATATTGTCTCATATCTTATTAATCTGGTACTAATCATATGGACTTCTATCATTTATATATCTCGGTAATCCAATTACAAATGATAAAAGAGTAATTTCCTTTGTCACACAGTTAATTTGTACAACAACACCATGTTTTGTACAAATAGTGATGCTATGGGTCATAATTGTCCAACAATCTCCCACTTAGCCTATAGCCAATCACTCAAGTGTCCTACACCTGAACTATGTATGGGTCGCTCAAACTTCTGTTCAGAAACAACTTTCGTCAGTGGATTTGCAATGTCATCATCTGATGTATTTTATTCGGTCATCACATCGCCACGATGTATGATCGAACGAATCAGATGATTCAATTGAAGTGCATACTTGGATCATTGATGAGACCATTAATTCTTTAGCCTGTGTAGTAGCCTAGCTCAGCCGCTAACAGAACTACACCTAATATAATTAGGATTATTATAGATCCAAAATGTTTCTTTTGCTGCCTCAGCTGCAGTAATATTCCGCTTTTGTTGTTTATTCGGCAACAGTATCTTGCTTGGAAGATTTCCAGCTCACTATTATGTTATTCAAACTATATAGTACCCTTATTACGACTTGCTGTCATTTTTGGTTGGTTTGGAAACTTGCAGCAGTGAACACAGTCACCTCAAGTTCTCATTCTACATAGTTTAAGAAATCATCCTTAGTTCGTCTAAGATACTTAAGGATGTTCTTAATATCAATCCAGTGACCATCACCTGGATTAGCCCGATTGTGACTCTATTTGCTCAAAGCATATGAGACACCAGGTTGCGTACATGTCTTTCAATGTACGAGTTCTCGGAGAGTGCCAATAACTTTTAGATCTATCCCAGTGGATCCTTATTCCTAGAATAAATGTTTCCTCTCCCAAGTATTCCATGAAGAATTTTCATGAAAGCCAAGCTTTCACCGATTGTAGTATGGGAATGTCATTTCCAAGAAATGATATGTCATCATTATATAGGACAATCATTGTCAGTGCGCTCTCACTAACCTTCTTATATACACAAGAATTATCTTTGTTTTGAATTAAATCATATACCATTATGATTACATCAAAACACTAATTCCAAGAATTCAATGCTTGCTTCAATCCATACATGGATCGATTTAACTTGGAAACCTTGTTTGCATATTTTGGTACGACAAAACCGTCAGGTTGTTGTATAAAACATCCTCCAAAAGGTTTCCGTTTAAGGAAAGTAGTTTTGGCATCCAGCTGTCATATTCCATAAATGAAATATACAGTTATAGCAAGCACTATCCGAATGGCAACAGATGAAAAAGGTTCGTCATAGTTAACACTATGTCTTTGACGATACGCTTTCTGTACAAGCCTAGCTATGTACATTTGTATGTTGCCATCCATGTATGTCTTCCTTGAAGACACATGTAGTACCAATAGGCCCAAACGTATGCCCAGCATTCCCAAATCTTCAGGAATGAGAAAACCCAGTTTCTTTCCTGTTCATATCTAATATGAAGTCTGTCAAACAGATTTTCATGGAACCTTATTCAAAATTAGTATTGCACTGTTTAATGCGTATCCCTAGAAGGAAATTGGTAGATCAGAGCGACTCATATGTTTAAGTATTGTCCATCATAGTCTGACCGCAATATTCTAATACTTTATCGATCTGTTTTCTTACTTCGTGTCGAAACTCTTTGAATTACTCAAAAGTTTCTCACTTGTGTTTCATAAGATACACATAACCGTAACGTGATGCCACATCCGTAAAGGTTACAGAGTATTCATATCCATCTCTAGCCTAGCTAGACATGGGCCCACTTACGTCACTATGAACGAGGGCTAACAGATCGGTGGCACTTGTACTTTTACCTAGTAAAAGGTGTTTTAGGCACTTTTCCTAATAAACTAAATTCGTAGACATCATTTGAATTAGAATCAAATCTGCCCTAGTATCCACTCTTTGAAAGTGTGGATATACGAGTCTTGTTAATGTGTCCCATACAACAATGCCACTTATAAGTCTCATTTGATTCACTCAATTTGAGCTATTTGTTTGTCATGTTATAAGTTTGAGATTCATTTATATTCAAAATATAAAGAGTGTTATTCACATCTAATGTGTTTATCTCAATATCATCTTTATAAACAAAACACTCAGTGTTCTAGAATACAAAGGTATACCCGCAACGAGTTATACTAGATATAGAGATAATATTTCTAGTCAAACTAGATACATTATAACAGTTTCCTAATTTAAGTACATGCCTAAAGGGCAGTTCCAAAATTTAGGTTCCTATGGCCAAAACAGCGACTCTCGTACTGTTTCCGACTTGTAGGTCGATCTCATTTGAAGCCAGTTTCCTGTTTATCAACAGATCCCGCACATCAGTACATATATTCATGTACCACATCTAGTATCGAAAATCTAATTTTAAAAACAGTAGTGAACATGTTTATAACAAACATTCTTGAAGCCGGAACCTTGTCCCGCTTTCACTTCCTTCATGTATGCCTTGTCCATACGGCAATCATACTTCTAGTGACCCCGTTTGCCATAGTTTAGGCAGACAACTTGGGATATGTCCTTTCAAGAAGCTCTGGCTATGCATAACAGACTGAGCACTAAAGTTATCATCATAATGAGTCTTCCTAAGCTCATGCTCTACTATTTTCTCAAATTCGACTCATGCACAAGAGGTTTCTCTATCAAATAGAATAACTTCTCAGCTCCCAGGACTATTTTGAAGTTTTATTCCCAATCTGAAAATTAAAGTTGTTAAAGATATTTTCCCTAGGATTATGTTCTAAACGCTAATCTTTCAGTCATCATGATTGCTATAGTCCAACTATCCAATCAACGATTTCAGGTACAATTAAATATAATGATTACTATAGTCTAACTATATAATCAACTACAATTGATTGGTTACTTTCAAATGTCTTGATTATTATAATCCAATTATATAACCGACCACAAATGAAGTAGTTTGAATACAGTCCAACTGTTAAATTAAAACAACAATTGAATATTAGTCCAACTAATATATATTTAATGATGAAAAATGAAATGAGCGTGTATTGGCAAGTATCTAAACGAAATTGCAAATTTAATACTTGCCTCCCACTATATTTCGGCAAGCTTCTAACCCTCTGTGGAGTACTCGAGAAACCTAGTTTCCTAGTGGGCTAGGATCCCGTTAAATAACACACAATCTTGACTTTGGCCAACAAATTGTATGAAACTTAACTAGGTAGATCTCTAAGATCAATTGGATCCCATCCAATTCCTAGATCCAGTAGGTGGACATCCAAGTCCGAAATATATATCCGATATATGCCAATATATCCAATATATTGCCTAACCTTTTCCTCTAAATCAACTAAGCCTTGGCTTTGGCACAACAAGCTTAATGATTCTAGTTAAGCGTGACCCATTGACCTTGGAAAGCTTCGTAATCGATGTCGATGGACAAGAAGTGATCTTGACTTTGGCCAACAAATCACAACTTGGACAAGACATGCGATATGGAACAAAGCCTTCATGATTCAAACACATCCGCGATGGACAAAGGTCTTGACTTTGGCCAACAAACTAGTGCCAATCTTGGATCTTGAGAATGAATCATTCAATGAAAGGAAAACGTTTAATATTTGTTGAGGGTTTTTCGCATAAATTGGCAACCAATTTATTATCTTTGATTAGGTCTCATCATACACCCTTAAGCATGCATTCTAAAAGCATAATAAGGCGCAATAAATAAATTAATAATGATATGAGGATGTATATATGACAAACTTGTTCCTAGAACAAATCTCTCCCTTTCCTCTCTCCCACTAGCATTATTCATACTTCTACCCAATTAAATAATACTTCTAAAGAAACCTCATTTACATTTAGGGGAATAGGTGAGAAGAGAAATACAATGAGAAAAGAGGTAATAGGCTGGATATGCAGGTCCAATTTAATAAATTCTAAATTTATTACAACAATTTCCAAAATTGCCCTCACCTTTCTAATATCCATTCGATATACATTATTCATTCATACATCCAAGTATTCACACAAAGCATGTTATCAATCAATCTAATCCAATTAATTAATCTTTGATTAATGACCATCCAATGTTCAAACAACGATTTGATTTGCGCGAGTCAAACTCGTTTAAGAATAAATACTCAAAGTACGTATTCTTGAATTATATCGAACTACAATTTTAAATCCAATTTAAATTGTATCCAATACTAATTCATATTTAATTCCAAATTAAATAATTACATTTATTTATGTGCCTTAAAGACTTGGATTCCAAATCCAATCTTAATGGGTCTCAAAGGCCCAATTAGTATCCAATACTATTTAATTAAAGTCCAATGGACTTTTAATTAATTTATTAGGCTTGAGCTTTTGGCCAAAATGGATCTAACCCATAATGCCTAGGCCCAATAGGAATCACCATATGCCATAGAATCAATTTTGTCCCATTAGGCCCAATTAAATTGTTAAATGCCCAATAGTCATATTTTGGACTTTATGGAAATGGTTTAGGCCCAAATATAATCCAAGATTAAAATTTGGCCCAACCAAGTCCATTAGCCCAAATACAACAATTAAATTAATACAACATTCCAAATTATATATTAATTCAATTAAAGTGCAATCACCATAATTAATTAATTAACCTAATGTTTCCAAAACATTAATTTAATCTAATTAATCATGCCTAATTCCCACATTCATGTCCAACATAAAATTGGGGCAAAATCAATTCTATAACATGCTTCACATCTCACGGCAATACATGAAATCAACATACAATTTTTATTTCAATCTAATTAAATCAACAATTAACATTCAATTTCATGTGAATCAACATATCCAATTGTTTAATTCAAAAAAATTACCATGAGCAATTCCTAGGGTATTCGGCCAAGGTATAGATTTTAGGGAAAAATAATCTAATCCATTTTTCAGAAAATCAATCATACATAACTCCAAGTCATCATCATCCAACCATGTCCAAACAACCAATTTAGGCATTTACAAGCTCCAAGCAAAAATCCCTAAATAAAGTCTATAAACCCTAGAAATTAAATCATGCTTAGATCTCGCTCTGATACCATTGTTAGTGTCATAGACATGCCACGAGATCTCTAAGCGTGATTCGTGTGTGAATAAAATCAAAAATAAGTTGCGGAGGACTTACATTGATCGGCTGAGTTCAAAACTTCCATGGATGTTGAAGCTTCCAAGCTCATGGTGAGTATCCCTATCACCTTCATTTGACTCCCTTAAATAAATGGAACAAATTTTATCTCCCAAAAGAAATAAATTTTCCCAAGAGAGAGAAGCTATCGACAGTCTTCAAAAGACAAACCAATTTAATTTGATGCTCTCGGCATTCTCTAAGAAAACAAAGAGCAAAAACTTTTCTTTTTGGCCAAAAAACCAAGAAGACAGTGGCCAATATATTTGTCCTAAAGAAAAAGACAAGCATTTATTGCTTTTCAACAAATCACTTTTCATTTGAAAAGTCAAAATGGCTTTATTGCCTTTTATTCTTTTATTGTTTCAAAAAACAAAGGCCATTATAAATCAAAATTAAAAGCAATGTTGATTTCGCCAGTCAAGAGAAATTAATGGCCATTCGGCCAAAAACCAACTTAAGGCCATTCGGCCAAATACATGGAGAGAGATAAATTAATTTCCAAAATTAAATATGTTGAGTATTTTATAAGATTCCATCAAAACCCATCACTCATATCTATCACCAAAAATGACTAATGATGTAAGTGAAATGAGCCTCACTTTAAATTCAAAATTCAAGTGGGCTTGCTTAACACACTTCGGGCTCGGATTCATTTAATCCGATTAAACGAATTTTCCGTCGCGACATAATTAAATCCAATTTAATCAAATAATTATGCCTAGCAAAATTATTACGAAAGTCGCTCGCGAATTAATTCCAAATTAATTCGTACGTTAGAATTAAAATCCAATTTAATTCCTCGTTGAAATCCGATTTCAATTAATATATCTAATATTTTATTTTAGCCCAATTAAATAAATTAAATAGTAAAATCTAATTTAACTATTGAATTTATTTTACTGATTAATTCCAAATTAATCACGTTCTCCTCTCCTCGATGAATTGTATCCCAGAAAAATTCTCGACATAATTAATCCCAGATTAATTCATTATCTGATAATTAATCCCAGATTAACATTGTTTGAGTCAAACATCATCGGTGAATCTTTGGGAATCGACCCAAGAGATCCCCGGATATCTTGGTAGTAAATACGGTCATCAGACTATCTGAACTCATGCGTACCCGGTACCACGTACTTACCGATTTACAAGACATGGTTGGCTTCTAGCAAAGCACCGTGCCTACCCAATTCTCCTGAAATATTCTTCTACGGAATACAAGATCTTTAGAAAAGCCGTTTTGACATCCATTTGCCAAATCTCGTAGTCATGATACGCATCTATAGAAAGCAAAATCCGAATAGACTTAAGCATTGCAACTGGTGAAAAAGTTTCATCGTAGTCGATGCCAGGTCGCTGCGTGTAACCTTTTGCTACCAGTCAGGCCTTGTAAGTTTCAACCTTACCGTCAGGCCCGTGCTTCCTTTTGTAAACCTATTTACAACCGATAGGAACAATTCCTTCGGGAAGCGGAACCAAGTCTCTGTTGGACAATTATGACCCATAGCATCACTATTTGTACAAAACATGGTGTTGTTTTACAAATTAACTATGTGACAAAGGAAATTGCTCTTTTGTCATTTGTATTTGGATTACCGGGATATATAAATGATAAAAGTCCATATGATTAGTACCAGATTAATAAGATATGAGACAATATTAATCCACTAAGGTTTAATCATTAAATATCCCTAGTCGTAGTATTATCGAGACTGGATATCGATAATGCGAAATAGACTAGTATTGTACTTGTGCGCGTTGTGGGAGCATAACGGCATAGTTCGTATATATTTAAGTATTGGATACTTATGCAAGTGTGATATGAGGTTGTGTTTACCGATGGTACGGAAACAGCTTCGCTCTGGACAGACCCAACGGAATCCCATTGGTAGTATGACTATGTGTCTATTGGAATCCGAATCAGGGTAGGCGTATTTGGTCTTAACCTGAGACTTGCATCGCTAATACTTGTGACAATCAGTATACTTTGGTTTTGGTCGTCCGGGGCTTTAACAGGTTATGTGTACGCCTCTTCTGGGTATACTGAGAATCGTAGTGTATTGGGTGTGATGTCAAGATGGAAGTATCACTTCAGTCATATGGAGATGATGATCACGTAGGATACGGAACTAGTACTCTTAAGTACTGCAGTCATCGGGATAATATGACTAGGTCATGTTTATCCTATTATAGAGACTAGTTACCAGAGATCCGATATATACTTCGTACGAGGCAGACATAATTCCAGCCCCAGGCCTATCATGTGACATTCGATACTGGATCGTAATACGCAATACTACGTATCCTACGCCTGACATAGATTATATATTCCTTAAAAGAATATTTCTGGAGAATTGGGTAGGCATTGTGCTTTGCTAGAAGCCAACCATGTCTTGTAAATTGGTAAAAACGTGGTACGAGGTACGCACATATTCGGATAGTTCGATAACCGGATTTACTGCCAACATATCCAGAGATCTCATGGGTCGCTTCCCGAAGATTCACCGATGACATATGACTCGGACATAATTAATCTGGGATTAATTGGAAGAGAGAAAATTAATCTAGGATTAATTACAGTGAAATTCTGGGATAAAATTCAATTAAAAGAGAGAGAGAACGATTAATTTGGAAGTAATCGATAAAATAATATATTCGATATATTAAATGAAATTAGATTTCATAACGGAATTAAAAGTAAATTTTAATTTGGGCGAACGAATTAATTTAGAATTAATTCGCGAGTGACTTAAATAGTAATTTTGCTAGGCATAATTATTAATTAAATTTATTTAATTAAGTCGTAACGGAAAATTCGTTAATTCGTAATTAACGAACTCGAGCCCGAAATTTGTTTGCGGGCCCACTCGGATTATGAATCAGAGTGGGGCCCACATTAAGTCACATCACATGTCATTCTCATCACTTTATGTTGATGGAGTTTGGTATTTGGTGATGACTTACCAAACACTCAACTTTGAAAAGGTGATGGACTTTTTACCAAATCTTGATTTGGTATATGGTTTTGATTTTTGGAAAATCATTACACACTTCACTCATTTTTCTTTTCTCTCATCTCCATGCCTTGGGCGTGAACTTCATCATCTTCCTCTCTTCTCTTGGCTTGGCCGAGAGTCACACAAAGGAAAGGGGAATTTTTGTTGCAAAAATTCTCTATTGCTAGCACATCAATGAATCATACAAAGGTGACAGGGAAACCTTTCCCTTGAGTTTGGAATTTGATTAAATTTGATTTAATATTGTAGTTTGATATAATTCAAGAATTCGTACTTTGAGTAATTATTCATAAACGAGTTGGACTCGTGCAAATCAAATCGTTGTTTAAACATTGGATGGTCATTAATTAAAGATTAATTAATTGGATTAGATTGATTGATAACATGCTTTGTGTGAATACATGGATGTGATGTATGAATACTGTATATTGGATGGATATTAGATGGGTGAGGGCAATTTTGGAAATTATTGTAATAAATTTAGAATTTATTAAATTGGACATGCGTGTCCAGCCTATTACCTATTTTCTCATTGTATTTCTCTTCTCACCTATTCCCCTCAATGTAAATGAGTTTTCTTTAGAAGTGTTATGTAATTGGGTAGAAGTAAGAATAGTGCTAGCCGGGGAGAGGAAATGGAGAGATTTGTTCTAGGAACAAAATGTTTTAAATATCCATCCGCATATCATTATTAATTTATTTATCCCGCCTTATTATGGTTTTAGAATGCATGCTTAAGGGTGTATGATGAGACCTAATCAAAGATAATTAATTGGTTGCCAATTACGTGAAAAACCCTCAACAAATATTAAGAGTTTTCCTTCCATTGAATGATTCATTCTCAAGATCCAAGATTGGCACTGGTTTGTTGGCCAAAGTCAAGACCTTTGTCCATCGCGGATGTGTTTGAATCATGAAGGCTTTGTTTTATATCGCATGTCTTGTCTAAGTTGTGATTTGTTGGTCAAAGTCAAGATCACTTCTTGTCCATCGACATCGATTACGAAGCTTTCCATAGTAAATGGGTCCCGCTTAACTGGAATCATTAAGCTTGTTGTACCAAAGCCAATGCTTAGTTGATTCAGAGGAAAAAGGTTAGGGAATATATCAGATATATTGGCATATATTGGATATATATTTCGGACTTGGAAGTCCACCTACTGGATCTAGGAATTTGATGAGATCCAATTGATCTTAGAGATCTACCTAGTTAAATATCATACAACTTGTTGGCCAAAGTCAAGGTTGTGTGCTATTTAACGAGATCCTAGCCCACTAGGAAACTAGGTTTCCCGAGTACTCAACAGAGGGTTAGAGGCTCGCCGAAAAATAGTGGGAGGCAAGTATTAAATTTGCAATTTCGTTTAGATACTTGCCAAAACGCGCTCATTTCATTTTTTGTCATTATTTATTAATAAATATATTAGTTGGACTAATTATTAATTGTTGTTTTAATTAAACAGTTGGACTGTATTCAAACTACTTCATTTATAGTTGATTATATAATTGGATTATAGTAATCAAATATATTTGAATTTAACCAATCAAATAGTAGTTGATTATATAGTTAGACTATAGTAATCGATTGTACCCGAAATCGTTGATTCGATAGTTGGACTATTGGAATCAGGATAACTGAAAAATTAGCGTTTAAAACATAATCCTGGGTGAAAATGTCTTTAAGCGGCTTCAATTTTCAAATTGGGAATAAAATCTCAGGATAGTCCTGAGAGCCGAGAAGTTACTTTATTTGATAGAGTTACATCTCGGGCCTGAGCCCGGAGTTGAGCATATAGTGGAGCATGAGCTTTGGAAGACTCATGGTGATGATAACTTTAGTGCTCAATCCGTTATGCTTGCCGCAACGACTCCTTAATTTCTTCGTCAAAACTAAGGATTAGATCCTTATAGTATGATATTGAAATTGAAGGATCTTCATAGATCCATCCTTAAATCTTAGAAGTATGAATTGTAAAAGAAGCTCTTTCGCTCGCGTATGTCAGAGGGTACATCTGTCGAGCACTAGGTGTTGTAGATGATTGCTGACATCGATCAGCTAGGTTAGCTGGGCATTATCTACGTGGCCGAGACTACCAAAGATTTGATCTTGTAGTCTCTACCCGAAAGCTGGGGCATGTTCATTATGAACCAAGAGTAAACTCTTGGAGAGTTGATGACTATGCTCAAGGAGGCAGAGCCAGAGCTTCTAAATTGGGCAAAGGGAAAATCGTCACAGTCTTCTAGAAAGACAAAGGACATATCCCAAGATCTCTGTCTAAACTGTGGCAAACGGAGTCACTGGAAGCGTGACTGCCGTATGGACAAGGCATACATGAAGGAAGTGAAGGCGGGGCAAGGCTCCGACTTCAAGTATGTTCGTCATAAACATGTTCACTACTAGTTTCAAAATTGGATTTTTGATACTAGATGTGGTACATAAATATGTACTGATCTGCAGAATCTGCTGATTAACAGGATACTGACTTCAGATGAGATCAACCTGCGAGTCAGAAACTGGACGAGAGTCGCTATTTTAACCGTAGAAACTTAAGTTTTGGAACTGCCCTTGGGACATGTACTTAAATTAGGAAACTGTTATAATGTACCTAGTTTGACTAGAAACATTATCTTTATATCTAGTATAACCCGTTGCGGGTATACCTTTATATTCTAGAACACTAAGTGTTTTGTTTATAAAGATGATATCGAGATAAACACATTAGATGTGAATAACAGTATTTATATTTAGAATATAAATTAATCTCATACATATAGCATGACAAACAAATAGCTCAAACTGAATTAATCAGATGAGACTTATTTGTGGCATTGTTGTCTGGGACACATTAAACAAGACTCGTATATCCACACTTTCGAAGAGTGGATACTAGGACCGATTTAATTCTAATTCAAATGATGTCTACGAATCTAGTTTATTCGGCAAAGTGCCTAAAATGCCTTTTACTTGGTAAAAGTGAAAATGCCACCGATCTGTTAGCCCTCGTTCATTGTGACGTAAATGGGCCAATGTCTAGCTAGGCTAGAGGTGGATATGAATACTTCGCAACCTTTACGGATGTGGCATCGCGTTATGGTTATGTGTTTCTTGTGAAACATAAATCAGAAACTTTTGATAACTTCAAAGAGTTTCGACACGAAGTATAAAACAGACCGGAAAGAGTATTAAAACATCACGATTGGACCGTGATGAAAATACTTAAGCAATAAGTTTCTCCACTATTTGAAAGAGTATGATATTCTTTCATAGTAGACTCCTCCCGGAACACCTCAATTTGACGGTGTGTTCGAACAGAGAAACCGAACTTTGTTGGACATTGTTAGGTTAATGATGAGTCGCTCTGAGCTACTAATGTCCTTCACGTGATACACATTAAACAGTGCAATACTTATTTTGAATAAGGTTCCATGATAATCTGTTAGACATACTTCATATTAGATATGATCAGGAAAGAAACCAGGTTTTCTCATTCATGAAGATTTGAGAATGCTGGACATATGTTTGGATGATACCAAACTAGAACCCAAATCGGATAAATGCCTATTTGTAGGTTATCTTAGGGAAACCAAAGTATAGTACTTATACAACTCACAAGAGAACAATGTAATTGTTGCTCTCCATGCGGTTTTCTTAAGAGGAATACCTATATGCAGTGGTAAGTGAGAGGAAAGTAAAACTCGATGAAAATCGGAGTAATACTATTCTAGGCACCGAGTCCTCACGGAACACAAACAGTTCATCAGAGATGAAACTATACCAAAAATCTTCGAATACACAAGAACTGTGTAGGTCGAAGAGAGTCAGAAAACAACCTGAGAGGTATGGGTTTCTGATCTCACCTTATGCAGATGTCAATCTTATTGAGGAAGACAAACTGACTACATATAAGGAAACGATACAAGGTATCGACTCCTTTTATGGAAAAGTGTCATAAAGTCCGAAATGGATATCATGTATACCAACCAAGTTTGGACACTGGTTGTTGTACCAGAAGGCATTGTGCCTATTGGTACTATATGTGTCTTCAAGGAAGACATACATGGATGGCAATATACAAATATACACAGCTAGGCTTGTACAGAAAAGGTATCGTCATCAACATAGTGTCGATTACGACGAAAACTTTTACCTGTTGCCATGGTTAAATCCATTTGGATAATGCTTGCTAATGCTGCGTATTTCTTTCATGAAATATGGCAGCTGAACATCAAAATCATTTTCCTTCAGTGGAAACCTTTTGAAGGATGTTTATAAACATCATAACAGTTTTTTCGTACCAAAACATGCAAACTAGGTTTGCAAGTTAAATCGATCCATTTATGGATTGAAGCAAGCATTATGTTCTTGGAACTAACATTTTGATAAGATCATAATGGTATATGATTTAATTCAAAACGAATATAATTCTTGTGTATATAAGAAGGTTAGTGGGAGCACACTGACAATGATTGTCCTATATAATGATGACATATCATTTCTTGGAAATGACATTCCAATAATACAATCGGTGAAAGCTTGGATTTCATGAAAATTCTCCATAGAATACTTGGGAGAGGCAACCTTTATTCTAGGAATAAGGATCTACTGGGATAGATCTAAAAATTGTTGACACTTTCTGAGAATTCGTACATTGAAAAATATGTACGTGACCTGGTGTCTCATAGGCTTTGAGCATATGGAGTCACAATCAGGCCAATCCAGATGATGGTCACTGGATTGATGTTAAGAACATCTTTAAGTATCTTAGATGAACTAAGGATGCTTTCTTAAGCTATGGAAAAAAAGAACTTGAGGTAACTAGGTTCACCGCTGCAAGTTTCCAAACCGATAAAGATGACTTTAAGTCGCAATAAGGGTACATATATAGTTTGAATAACGGAATAGTGAGCTGAAAATCTTCCAAGCAAGATATTGTTGCTGAATAAATAATAAAAGCGGAACATTGCTACAGCTGAGGCAGCAATAGAAGCATTTTGGATCTATAAAATCCTAATTGGATTAGGAGTAGTTATGTTAGCAGCTGAGCTAGGCTACAGTACAGGCTAAGGAACTGCAGTCTCATCAATGATCCAAGTATATACTTCAAATATTTCATCTGATTCGTCGGATCATACATCGTGGCGATGTGATGATCGAATAAAACACATCAGATGATAACATTGCAAATCCACTGACGAAAGTTGTTTCTCAGCAGAAGTTTGAGGGACCCGTACATAGTTCAGGTGTAGGACATATGAGTGATTGGCTATAGGCCAAGTGGGAGATTGTTGGACAATTATGACCCTAACATCACTATTTGTACAGAACATGGTGTTGTTGTACAAATTAACTATGTGACAAAGGAAATTGCTCTTTTGTCATTTGTAATTGGATTACCGGGATATATAAATGATAAAAGTCCATATGATTAGTACCAGATTAATAAGATATGAGACAACATTAATCCATTAAGGTTTAATTATTAAATATCCCTAGTCGTAGTTTTATCGAGACTGGACATCGATAATGCGAAATAGACTAGTATTGCACTTGTGCGCGTTCATAACGACATAGTTCTCATATATTTAAGTATTGGATACTTATGCAAGTGTGATATGAGGTTGTGTTTACTGATGGTACGGAAACAGCTTCGCTCTGGACAGACCCCTCGGAATCCAATTGGTAGTATGACTATGTGTCTATGGGAATCCGAATCAGGGTAGGTGTATTTGGCATTAACCTGAGACTTGCATCGCTAATACTTGTGACAATCAGTATACTTTGGTTTTGGTCATCCGGGGCTTTAAAAGGTTATGTGTACGCCTCTTCTGGGTATACTGAGAATCGTAGTGTATTGGGTGTGATGTCAAGATGGAAGTATCACTTCAGTCATATGGAGATAATGATCATGTAAGATACAGAACTAGTACTCTTAAGTACTGCAGTCATCGGGATAATATGACTAGGTCATGTTTATCTGATTATAGAGACTAGTTACCAGAGATCCGATATATGTTTCGTACGGGGCATACACAATTACCAGCCCCAGGCCCAGCATGTGACATTCGATACTGGATCGTAATACGCAATACTATGTATCCTACGCCTGACATAGATTATATATTCCTTAAAAGAATATTTCTGGAGAATTGGGTAGGCACAGTGCTTTGCTAGAAGCCAACCATGTCTTGTAAATCGGTAAAAACGTGGTATGGGGTACGCACGTATTCGGATAGTCCGATAACCGGATTTACTGCCATCTCATGGGTCACTTCCCGAAGATTCACCGATGACATATGACTCAGACATAATTAATCTGGGATTAATTGGAAGAGAGAGAAAATTAATCTATGATTAATTACGGCGAAATTTATCTGGGATAAAATTCAATTAAAAGAAAGAGAGAACGATTAATTTGGAATTAATCGATAAAATAATTTATTCGATATATTAAATGAAATTAGATTTCATAACGAAATTAAAATTAGATTTTAATTTGGGCGAACGAATTAATTTGAATTAATTCGCGAGCGACTTTAATAGTAATTTTGCTAGGCATAATTATTTAATTAAATTTGATTTAATTAAGTCGCAACGGAAAATTCGTTAATTCGGAATTAACGAACTCGAGCCCGAAATGTGTTTGCGGACCCACTCGGATTTTGAATCAAAGTGGGGCCCACATTAAGTCACATCAGATGTCATTCTCATCACTTTATGTTGATGGAGTTTGGTATTTGGTGATGACTTACCAAACACTCAACTTTGAAAAGGTGATGGACTTTTTACCAAATCCTGATTTGGTATATGGTTTTGATTTTTGGAAAATCATTACACACTTCACTCATTTTTCTTTTCTCTCCTCTCCATGCCTTGGGCGTGAACTTCATCATCTTCCTCTCTTCTCTTGGCTTGGCCGAGAGTCACACAAAGGAAAAGGGGAATTTTTGTTGCAAAAATTCTCCATTGCTAGCACATCAAAGAATCATACAAAGGTGATAGGGAAACCTTTCCCTTGAGTTTGGAATTCAAGAACAAGCTTGGAAGCTCAACATACATCAAAGGAGAAGCTTGGAGCAACTTCCATGGAGGTAAAATTTTTGTTATCTCCTACATCCACTTAGCCGATCAAAGTGAGTATTTTCCGCTACTTTACTTTGCGTATTCACATGTTTTATGCTTAATGATCTTGGTTATTGTTCTTAGAGAACCCAACAGTCCCAAACTTGATTCTCATACATTGACTCTATCTCGGATTTCATGGCATTTTGCCATTTCACGGAGTCGATGTCCAACATCGATTCTCTATAGGTGAAAGGATCAGTCTCTTCAACTAAGAGAACATCTATACTCTTTTCTTGTATCAAATACAAGCGTTCAGAAGGTCTAGATACCCTTTCTGACCTACAGAGTGTGTGTGTTGAAGGTCATTCATCTACTTGAACTTCAGGTTCCTCCGTTGGTTCGTTGTTTTCAGGTTGGACTTCATCAAGTTCAACTTGTCTATGATTACCACATCCTGACAAAAAATATACTTCTAGAAATTTTACGAAGCGAGCTACGAACAAATTTCGATGCTCGGTATCATAGAACATATATCCCCTCGTATTCGAAGGATATATGACAAACCTAAACTTTTGCCCTCGAGGCGAAAGCTTATCTTGTTGAGTCACTCTGACATAGGCAGGACAACCCCAAACCTTAATGTAACTAAGATTTGGTCTCCTACCAAACCATATCTCATACGGAGTCGTAGGAACAGCTTTTGAAGGAATCTTATTCAAAAGATGTGCAACTGTTAAAAGAGAGTAGCCCCATAAATAATAGGGCAAATCTGTGAAACTCAACATCGATAAGACCATATCCAATAAAGTCCGATTTCTCCTCTCAGACACTCCATTGTGCTGTGGAGTACCTGGAGCAGTACATTGAGCGAGAACCCCATTCTCCTTCATATAATCCATGAACTCACTGTTCATATATTCGCCGCCTCGATCGGATCGAAGGCATTTAATATATTGACCAGTTTGTTTTTCTACTTCATTACGGAACTCTTTGAACTTTTCAAAGGTTTCCGATTTATGTCACATCAAATAGACATAATCGTACTGTGACAGATCATCGGTAAAGGTAACGAAGTACGAATAACCACTGTGAGTAGTCTGACTTAGTGGACCACATACATCAGAATGTATGAGTTCCAATAAGTTAGTGGCGCGGTGTCCAACACCAGAAAATGGGGCTTTGGTCATCTTACCCTGAATGCACGATTCACAAGTTGGATAGGATTCAATGGTGAGATCTGGTATCAAGCCATTCCTAACCAATTGGGTAAGGCGTTTAACGCCTATATGACCTAGTCGCATGTGCCAAAGTTCAGTATTATTAATTACAGGTAAACTACGTTTATTAACTCCAGTATTTAAAATATCTTTTGAAGTTTGAAATGTATGATGACCATGCCGGTTTGGATAACAAAGGATCTGAATATTAATCTTATCATATAAATATAAAGAACAGTTCTTAATATTAATACGAAAGCCTTCTGTATCCAATACAAAAAGTGATATAATATTAGCTACACATACTGGTACAAAATGACAGTCATTTAACAAAAGTGTCCCATTCGGCAATGAGATCTCGCATACTCCCACTGCAACTGCATCCAGAGAGTCTCCACTCCCGAATCACAACGGCATCTCTCCAGGCTTCAGTCTTCTACTTTCCTTCAGCACTTGCAACGAATTACAAATGTGAATGGGACAAGCAGAATCTAAAATCCAGTTGGATGTAACGGCTTCACAAGCCAAAGATAAATCAATAACTGGAAAAATAAATGTATCTGATGTAGATGCTCTCTCCCTTCTTAGCTGGGCAATGTAGTTAGGACAATTCCTTTTCCAGTGCCCGACTTTGCTGTAGTGATGGCATTTGTCTTCAGAATCCCTCTTGGGCTTTGCTATCTTTGCCTGTGGTTGAGGACCATGACCCTTCTTCTTCTTCCCTTTCTTTTTTTTTCCCTTTGACCAAGTTTGGGAAGAAGTAGATAGAGAAGTAGGTCTCGGAGGGCGAGTCGGTACTCCCTTCTTGAGGTCCTCTTCCGCCGTGAGCAACATCCTATGCAGCTCTTGGTAGGTGCAGATAATCCAGTTCATGTTGAAGTACATCACAAACTGGCGATAAGAAGCTAGGAGCGAACCAAGAATGACACTCCTACCGAGAATGTTATTCAAAATGAGATTATGTTGCCTCAATTGATCGATCAAATCGATCATCTGAAGAATATGTGGGCTAACAGCTTGCCCCTCATCCAATCGCGCATGGAACAGTTCCATTGCGACCTTATGAACAACAACTTGTTCTTGGTTCTCAAACGATTGTCTTAATCGTGTCATCATAGTATAAGCATCTGACATGCCATAATACTGTTTCTTGAGTCCCTTTGAAAGCGAACTTAAGATGTATGATTTAACCCTTAAATCATCATCATTCCAAGCTTGGAAGACTTCGCGTTCTTCCGGTGTAGCGTCCTCTGCCACAGCAAGGGGTAGTGGACCCTCAAGAACATATCCCAACCTCTTGGAATCGAGGACAATCCTCAAATCCAGATCCCAATCGGCGAAGTTATCAGCGCCTTTAAGTTTGTTCGCATCAAGCATACGCGTAAATTGATTAGTAGATGGTGCCGCCATCGCAAATCTATCATATAGATCACGAAAAACGGTTAGCATAAATTTAAGCAGTTTCATATAATATCATAAGCATAAACTAGATCATGGATTTTTAATCTAAAAATGCCCCTCCCACTAAATCATGCAATACTGTAATCCCCAAACAGAATACAAAGATTTAATAATTAAATTAAATACAAATAGTGAAAGGTGGATCCCATGAATATATTTCAGCTCACAGCAGAGGCACGGTCTCGTCTACGTATGAATATCATGTAGACAACTCATTTGTCAATCACTCACTAGTGACTCATGGGTTTCCGGTCCTGGTCTTTTCTCGTTGTCGCTACTAAGGCAGGCCCACAAGGAGACGTACCAAGGTTAAACTCGTCAATGATAAATTCAAGTTACTTGCGTAACCCTGACAGCTAGGGCACGTTCAGGATTCCGTTTTCGCTTGAATTTATCTAGTATCTAATATACATCCGGTATACATAAATCTCTATCGGCTACACCCTCACAGAAGAGGCACGGTCTCGGATGTAGTCACGGAGAAATATTTATAAACCGTATTGACAAGGCAGACCACATAACATGCATCAAATACATAATTACATTTCAACCTTATTAATTAGAGATTTTTCGCTAAGTGTCATACACCCTAAATCTGATCAAATTAGATTATAACATGCATGTATAAAGTTAAGAAAACATGATTAAACATTGAATTAAAGGGCTAATCATATTAGGGGTCCTAGAATCAGACTTGCTTTGATACCATTTTGTAGGAGTTTTATTGCGGAAATCCGGTAACGCATCGGAATAGTGGAAAATCAAAATTTTCCGATTTCAAAATTTTTTCTCGGATTAATTAAATAAACTTATTTATTTAATTACCCAATAGTTAAATTATGAAATAAAACACAATAAATCAAATTTATGTGAATTTACCGAATTGTCCTCAAACATAACATTTTGTTTATTTTTAATATGAAATTGTTCAAAATAATTTTGAATGATTCTAAATCATTTCTAATATGAATTTAACATGTTCCAAATGTCAAAATACAATTAGCAACAAAAACCCCAAATTTTAGCCTTAAGGCCGAGAGCCTCCATTAGGCACCAAAGTGTGCATTTTGCATTCACATGTTCAAAACACATCCAAAAAAAATCCAATCAACATAAGATTTAATATGTATCATATACACATCCAAATAAACAACATAAGTGAAAAGCCCCAAATTTGGAAGTGGTCTTAAACCCTAATTTTTCAATTTCTTCAAATTGGACAAATTAGACCAAATTGGTTAAATCCAACACTTCAATCATGTTTCTTCCATTACAATCAAGCCTCACCACAATGAAAAACTATAGAACAAATCTAGGTCATTTAAGAGTGGGTCAACAACTCTAGATTAGCAACAAGTTTCTCAAACTATCAAAAGTATGCTTGTTAACATATTAAAAGCATCCTTCGAATTTTATACATGCATAACCTTATCATCAAACTTCCATTCACAAAAAAACAAAGAATAAAGAAAAGAATAATATGAGAACATCATATCATGAAGCCTAGAACACAAGGAACATTTTCCTCTCTAATAGTAAGTTGAAGAAACTTACTAGAATTCCAAGTTTTCTTTGTTTTTCTTTATCTTTCTCTCAAGCTTATTTTGTTTTCTTCAATGGAGTTTTTTTTATAAAGTGTATTAGGTTAACAAAACCTAAATGAAACAAAAAAATATATACTTACACACATCTTGCCTTGGCCGAATTTCCAGCATAGGAAAATATCATGATATTTTCAATTTTTGTTTTATTTAAAGCCTTTTATCAACTTGCATTTTTAATCATCAAACCATTTAATGAATTAAAGTAATTCAACAAAAGCAACTCAAGTCATTAAAATAAATATCTTAACTTTAAAATATTAATATTTTAATTAATTTAATCATTTAACAATTAAATAATTAATTAATTATTTAAATAAAAATATATTAAATATATGTATTATATTTACATTAAATATCAAATACATATACATATTTATGATATTAGTCAAATATCTCAATTTGCCAATTAATTAATTTGTATTTGAATTAATCAAGCATTAAATGCAAATACACAAAAATTAAGGAAATGACTATCGGGTCCCTACACATGTATTTTGCGTTTAACCTTTAAACGACTTTATAAATAATCAATATTATTTATAAATGTTGCCCTAGTGCTCTACGAGTATGTTTCATTAGTGAGACTCTCTAGATTCAGGCATATCCGTCACGAAATCCAATTTCGTGTCCATAATTTATCAGCCCGTAAATTATGACGATCACAGATAATCTCGCTGAATCATACAGGTCGAGGTCATGGCAAATTTATAATTCCTCCGTCACAGGTATCCGGATAAATCCCATAGATATAGATGTAAACGTCAAATCTCTATAGGGATTATCCAGTCGACTATTCTATTAGCAATCTTTAAAAGAATATTTAGAGCTAACTTCTAAATTGCACCACGGGCCCATGGTTTTTTTCTGATTGCTAATCATATGGACTACCTATGCTCTGATACACAGAACTGACGGATCCTATCTCGATACACACAAGACACCCTGAAGATCTATCCACACCCAACGAACAGGTGGAGGTCTGATCTAAATAGATCTGTGACGTGACTGCCATCTAAGTGTGGAAGATGTCTCATGCGCCCACATTGGTATCTCAAGTCGAAGAATCACAAGTGCTACTCAACCCGATAAGATTCTTATTGACGTTAGTGTACCATCCATTAAGAATCTTCGGTGAGACGTTAGTGTACCATCCATTAAGAATCTTCGGTGAGTCATTCAGTGTTTATCCACTATAAACACCTACACGTCTATACTAGTCTCCAAGACTTATGGTTCATTGAGAAACCATTGGAATCATATATTTCAGTATACGACATGTACCGGTCTCAACGGGTTTACTATATTGACCAAGTAGTGTAAACCTTGACCACGAACTGTCTGAGAATGACAACGTCATGATACAACTCAATGTCAGTTGCGACGCTTTTACAACAGCACCATGACTAGTTATTCTAAGGTCATTACGTCTTTACCATATTAAAAGATACATTATATTATAGAAACTGCATATATTATTCATAATAATAACGTTTTACAGTAGTATTCATAAATAAATACAACCGGGAATTGGCGCTCTGAGCACCAACCCCAACATTTTGATGGTTGGGAACTTGGAAGAAAGATAAAAGCATGTATATGTGTAAAGAATGCATGAAATTAGTTTATTTGTATTCTTTTAACCATTTGATGGTGTTGTTGTCATTCTAGAGTTACTTAGCCACTCATAAATGACCTCGAATTTTTCTTGAGTTGTTTCATGATGGTGAGACTTGTTTGGTGTGGTAAGAATTGAATTAAAGTGCTGAATTTAATTAATTTGGAGTTAATTTGTCAATTTATGGAAATTGTAAAATTAGGGTTCATAACTCACTCCAAATTTGGGGCTTTTCATATATGTAGTTTAATTTGATGTATATATGATTCATATTAAATTTGGGAATTTTTGTATTTGATCTTGACATGTTTTGAACTAAAATGACCAAATTACAAATTTTTGAAAGTTTAGGGACCTCTCGGTAATTTCTAGAAAATATGTTTCTTGAGTTGCAAATTGTATTTTCTTATATAAGACATGTATAAATCATTTTTAGATTGATTTGGAATAAATTAAAATTATATTTGACATTTTAGATCTAAAATGATAAAATATATGGGCTAAACGGTAATTAATAAAAAAAATCTGATTTTTTGGGTAAAATTTCAGTTTTTAAGTATCGAGTAATTAAAATAAATTAATTACCCAAGAAAAATTATTGAAATCGGAAAATTTTGATTTTCCGCGTTCCGTTGCGTTTACCAGGAATTGCCGCCTAAAACCTCAACATTATGTACTTTCAGACTTAGTGTATGAGTGTCATACACAAGACGATTTAAATTTGAAGTTAGTAATCTAAAGTAGTCTATAAGGTGTGTTGACGGCTGATTTTGGTCTCGGGGGCAATAAGGGTTTTTTTTTACTCCCGAGACAATCCTCCTCCAACTGTGAATTTGTTTTGTTTATGGGAAACCAAAAGCAAATTTGGCAAAAGATAATTAAATTCACCAATCAACAAAGAGACTTAACGTGGTTCGACGGATAAGATCCAACCTACATCCACGGGCACAGAACGGATGATGTTTTATTACCGAAATATGTTTCTCTGATCTGTTTTGTGTTTACAAGTCTAATTCTCTCTTGTTCTCTTCTTAAATCCCTCTTACAAGCACGCTTTCCCCTCCTATTTATAATAGCAAAGAAACAACTTTCCTTTTCCCACAAGAATTCTTAGTCGAAACTACATTCACTTCCTTTATCCTATTAGGACACTGACTTATCAATTTTCCCCATGAAAGTAGGATAACTTATCTTCTTATCCGTAAAAATAGGATGTCTTATCCTCTGGAGCATATCTCGCCATATTCTCGGTCTTCATGAGGTCGGTGGTGGACAATTATGACCCATAGCATCACTATTTGTACAGATCATGGTGTTGTTGTACAAATTAACTATGTGACAAAGGAAATTGCTCTTTTATCATTTGTAATTAGATTACAAAGATGTATAAATGATAAAAGGTCCTTATGATTAGTTCCAGATTGAGATGATATGAGACAGTATCAATCCATGAAGCTTTAATCATTAAATATCCCTAGTCGTAGTATTATCGAGATTAGACATCGATAATGCGGAATAGACTAGTATTACACTTGTGCGTGTTGTGGGAGCATAACGACATAGTTCTCATATATTTGGGTATATGATACCCATGCAAGTGTAATAGGAGGTTGTGTTTTCCGATGGTACGGAAACAACTTCGCTCTGGATAAACCCCTCGGAATTCCATTGGTAGTATGACTATGTGTCTATGGAAGTCCGAATCAGGGTAGGTGTATTTGGTCTTAACCTGAGACTTGCACCGCTTATACTTGTGACAATCAATATACTTTGGTTTTGGTAGTCTAGGGCTTTAACCGGTTCTGTGTACGCCTCTTCTGGGTATATTGAGAATCGTAGTGTATTGGGTGTGATGTCGAGATGGAAGTATCACTCCAGTCATAGTGGAGATGATGATCACGTAGGATACGGAACTGGTGCTCTTATGTACTGCAGTCATCGGGATAATATGACTAGGTCATGATTATCCGATTATAGAGACTAGTTACCAGAGATCTGATATGTGCTTTATACGGGGCAGACACAATTCAAGCCCCAGGCCTTACACGTGACATCCGCTATTGGATCGTAATACGCAATACTACGTATACTACGCCTGATAAAAATCACATATTCTAGTAAGAATATTTCTGGAGAATTGGGTAGGCACGGCTTTGCTAGAAGCTAGCCATGTCTTGTAAATCGGTAAAAACGTAATACTAGGTACGTACGTGTTCGGATAGTCCGACGACCGGATTTACTGCCAACATATCTGGGGATCTCATGGGTCGCTTCCCAAAGATTCACCGATGACGTATGACTCACATTTTATTAATCTGGATTAATTGTAAGAGAGAGAAAATTAATCTGGGATTAATTACGGAGATATTTTATCTGGGATAAAATATTAATTTAAAGAGAGAATGATTAATTTGGAATTAATCGATAAAATAATATATTCGATATATTATACGAAATTGGATTTCGACGCGGAATTAAAATTAGATTTTAATTCGGGCGAACGAGTTAATTTAGAATTAATTCGTTAGCGATGTGAGTAATAATTTTGCTAGGCATAATTATTTAATTACGTCGCAACGGAAAATTCGTTGATTTGGAATTAGCGAACCTGAGCCCGGGAGTGTTTGCGGGCGCACTCGCATTACGAATTTAAGTGCAGCCCACAAGTCACATCAAGCGTCAAATCACTAGTCAATCGATTGATGTGATGTCTAGTCACTTTGAGTGATGTGACAACTTGTCACTTGTGATTGATGGTGGTAGTTAGATGGGTTTAATGCCTTTGACTTTTGAAAAGTGTGAATTGTTTTTGGTATTTGATTTTTGGAAAATAAAATTAACCAAATACATAACACATTTATTCTCTCTCTCTCTTGGTAACTCACGGTTTTGGAGCCAAATTCTTCTTCCTCTCCCTCTCGGCTTTTGAAGCAAATTTCTTCTCCATTTTCTTGGCAAGGCCGAAAGATGCAAGAAGAACAAAGAAGATTTGTGGCAAGTCTTTCCATTTCTAGCATATAAAGGGTCATCAAAGGTGATAGGGAAACTTTTCCCATGAGCATGGAATCACCAAATAAAGCTTGGAGCTTGGAGATCATTCCATGGAGGTGGCCGAAAATTGGAGCACAAAGATTGGTGATTGCCGAGAGTTCAATGAGCTTAAAGCTTGAAGAATTTTGTTATTCCTCGCATCGCATAGCCGTTCAATTTGAGTATGATTCCTCCATTCTTCATTGTTGTATTTGCACATGTTTCTTGCTTAAATTGATCTTTGGGACTAATTAGAAACTCAACAATGGTATCAGAGCCATTTTGAGCATGAAACTTGATTAGGGTAAAATTTGGGTAAAATCAATTTGATCATGATTTGATAAAATTGATTGATTGAGTATGCTTGAATGATGATATATTGAAGTTGTATATGATCAATTTCATGAAAAGTTGATTGGATCAATTTTTGCCCAAAATTTAGGCTTGGCCGAATATGAATGTTTGCCCTAAGTCATGGTATTTTTTTTGATTTTGATCATTGGATAAGTTAAAATCATTTGGGGAATGTTGATTGTGGATTTAATTGGATTGAATTCGAATCGGACATAAAAACCCCTAAAATGCCGAGACAATGATAAGCATGAAAATGATTGATTTTTTTGATTCAAATGTGTTGGACATGTTTTGATGATAATAAGCATAATTAATTGAGTGAATTAGTATTTTGGAAATGTTAATTTGGTTAATTAATTATGGCATACACTTTGGTTAATTTAATTATGAAATTTGGAATTTTGAAATTAAATTAATTGGGCTTATTTTGGAAATGGGCTTGTAAAGTTGTAATTGGGCTTAATGGGCTTGGTTGGGTCAAGTTTGGTTTAGGCTAATTGGTTGGATCCAATTGGGCCCAAAACCATCTCCAAAAAGTCCAATTATGACTTAATGGACCTTTAATATTAATTGGGCCTAATGGGCCTAAATTGGTTTCTTGGCAAATAAGGGTGATTCCTTAAATGGGCTTTGTTATTTGGGTTTGACCCATATTGACCAAAAGTCCATGCCTTAGAAATTAATTAAAAGTCCATTGGACTTTAATCAAATTGACATTGGATGTTAATTGGGCTTGGAGACCCGTAACGATTAGATTTAGAATCTAAGTCGTAAAGGTACATGAAAAAGTGTAATTATTTAATTTTGAATTAAATAAATGAATTAGTATTAAATACAAATTAAATTGGATTTAATGTTGTAGTTTAATATAATTCAAGAATTCGTACTTTGAGTACTTATTCGCAAATTGAGTCGGACTCGCACAAAATCAAATCGTTGTTTGAACATTGGATGGTCATTAATTTTCAGATTAATTAATTGGATTAGATTGATTGATAACATGCTTGTGTGAATACATGGATGCGATGTATGGATAATGTATATTGGATGAATATTAGATGGGTGAGGGTAATTTTGGAAATTGTTGTAATAAATTTAGAATTTATTAATTGGACATGCGTGTCCAGCCTATTACCTTCTTACTCTGTGTATTTCTCTTCTCACCTATTCCCCCCAATGTAAATGAGGTTTCTTTAGAAGTGTTATGTAATCGGGTAGAAGTAATACTTGTGCTAGCGGGAGAGAGGAAATGAAGAGATTTGTTCTAGGAACAATGTGTTAAGTATCCATCCGCATATCATTATTATATTTATTTATACGCGCCTTATTATGTGTTTAGAATGCATGTTTATGGGTGTATGATGATGAGACCGTAACAAAGATAATTAATTGGTTGCCAACTACGCGAAAAACCCTCACTACATATTAAGCGTTTTTCCTTCCATTGAGTAATTCTTACTCAAGATCCAAGACTGGCATTGGTTTGTTGGCCAAAGTCAAGGCCTTTGTCCGTCGCGGATGTGTTTGAATCATGAGAGCTTTGTTCCATATCGGTGTCTTATCCAAGTTGTGATTTGTTGGCCAAAGTCAAGATCACTTCTTGTCCATCGACATTGATTACGAAGCTTTCCAAGGTCAATGGGTTCCGCTTAACTGAGATCATTAAGTTTGTTGTGCCAAAGCCAAGGCTTAGTTGATTCAGAGGAAAAAGGTTAGGTAATATATTGGATATATTGGCATATATAAGATATATGTTTCGGACTTGGATGTCCACCTACTGGATCTAGGAATTGGATGAGATCCAATTGATCTTAGAGATCTATCTAGTTAATTATCATACAATTTGTTGGCCAAAGTCAAGATTGTGTGTTATTTAACGGGATCCTAGCCCACTAGGAAACAAGGTTTCCCGATTACTTAACAGAAGGTTAGAGGCTCGGGAAAATAGTGGGAGGCAAGTATTAAATTTGCAATATTCGTTTAGTTACTTGCCATACGCGCTCATTCAATTTTTCATCAAATAAATTAATATATAGTTGGACTAATATTTAATCGTTGTTTTAACAGTTGGACTGTATTCAAACTATTTCATTTATAGTTGATTATATAATTGGATTATAGTAATTAATATATTCGATTTAACTAATTAAATTATAGTTGATTTATAATTGGATTATAGTATCAATATAATTGAATTTAAACTTATTAAATTATAGTTGATTATATAGTTAGACTATAATAATCATTATAATAAATAGTACCTAAAATCGTTGATTGGATAGTTGGACTATAGCAATCAGAGAATATTGAAAGATTAGTGTTTAAAACATAATCTGGGTGGTGAAATACTTTTTAAACGACTTTGATTTTCAAATTGGGATAAAAATTCAGAATAGTCCTTGAAAACAAGAAGAAGTTACTTTATTTGATAAAATAACATCTTAGGCCTAAGCCCGGAGTTAAGCAAATAGTAGAACATGATATTTGGATATTCATGTGATGATAACTTTAATGCTTAATTCATTATGCTTGCCAAATAGACTCCTTAATTTCTTAATCAGAACTAAGGATTAGATCCTTATAGTATGATAATGAAATTGAAAGATCTTCATAAATCTATCCTTAGATCTTAGAAGTACTAAATTGTAATAGTAAACTCTTGGAGAGTTAATGGCTATACTCAATGAGACAAAGCCAGAGTTTGCAATAAGGCAAGAAGCGCAAGACGCATCTTACTTCGACATCCCAGAAGGCCAAGGCTTGGCCAAAGGCTTATGGGTGTGTGAAAAAAGGGGGGCAAAGGCAAAGTCATTATAATCTTCTGGGAAGACAAAGGACATATCCCAAAATATCTGCCTAAACTGTGGCAAACAGGGTCACTGGAAGCGTGACTGCCATATGGACAAGGCAGACATGAAGAAACTAAAGACGGTGCAAGGCTCCGACTTCAAATATGTTTGTCATAAATATATTCACTACTAGTATTAAAATTAGATTTTAGATACTGAGTGTGATACATAAATATGTGCTGATGTGCAGAATCTGCTAAGAGCATGATACTGACTTCAGTTGAGATTTATCTGCAGATCGGAAACGGGACAACTGTCGCTGTTTAAACCGTAGATACCTAAGTTTAGAAACTACCCTTAGGGTGTGTACTTAAATTAGGAAACTGTTAAAATGTAACTAGTTTGACTAGAAACATTATCTCTATATCAGGGTTTAACCCGTTGCGGGTATACCTTTATATTCTAGAACACTAAAATGTTTTATTTTATAAAGATGATATTGAGATAAACACATTAGATGTGAATAACAATATTTATATTTTGAATATAAATAAATCTCAAACATATGACATGACAAACAAATAACTCAAACTGAATTAATCAGTTGAGACTTATAAGTGGCATTATTGTCTGGGACACAATTAACAAGACTCGTATATCCACATTTTTGAAGAGTGGGTACTAGGACGAATTTGATTCTATTCAAATGATGTCTATGAATCTAGTTTATTGGGCAAAATGCCTAAAATACCTTTTACTTGGTAAGAGTGTAAGTGCCACCGATCTGTTAGCCCTCGTTCATAGTGACGTAAGTGGGCCCATATCTAGTTAGGCTAGAGGTGGATATGAATGTTTCGTGACCTTTACGGATGTGGCATCGCGTTATGGTTATGTGTTTCTTTTGAAACATGAATCATAAACTTTTGATCAATTCAAAGAGTTTCGACACGAAGTAGACAAACAGATCGGCTAAAGTATTAAACTGTCACGGTTAAACCATGATGAAAATACTTAAGCAACAAGTTTCTCAAATACTTGAAAGAGTATAGTGTTCTTTAAATGATGACTCCTCCCAGAACACGTCAATTTGACTGTGTGTCCGAACAGAGAAACCAAATTTTGCTGGACATGATAAGGTTAATCATGAGTCACTCTGAGCTACCATTTTCCTTCAAGGGATAAGCTTTAAATAGTGCAAAACTTATTTTGAATAAGGTTCCATAATAATCTGTTAGACAGACTTCATATTAGATATGAAGTAGAAAGAAATCGGGTTTTCTCATTCCTGAAGATTTGGGGATGCTGGGCATATGTTCGGATGATACCAAACTAGAGCCCAAATCGGATAAGTGCCTAAGTTGTGGGTTATCCTAGGGAAACCAAAGTATAGTACTTATACAACTCACTAGAGAACAATGTAATTATTGCTCGCCACATGGCTTTCCTGAGAGGAATACCTATATGCAGTGGTAAGTGGGAGGAAAGTAAAACTCGATGAAAATCGAAGTAATACTATTACAGGCACCGATTCATTAATGGAACACAAATAGTTCATCAAGGATGAAACTATACCAATAATCTTCGAATACACAAGAACCGCGTAAGTCGGAGAGAGTCAGAAAACAACCTGGGGTATGGGTTTCTGATCTCACCTCATAAAGATGTTAATCTTATTGAGGAACACGAACTGACTACGTATGAGGAAATGTACAAGGTATCGACTCCCTATTATGGCAAAGTGGCATGATGTCCGAAATGGATCCCATGTATACCAATTATGTTTAGACACTAGTTGATGTACTGCAAGGCATTGTGCCTATTGGTACTAAATAAGTCTACAAGAAAGACATACATGGAAGGCAACATACCAACGTACTAAGCTGGGCTTGTAGCGAAAAGGTATCGTTATCAACATTGTGTCGATTACGACGAAACCTTTTAACAGTTGCCATTGTTAAATCCATTTGGATAATGCTTGCTAATGCTGCATGTTTCATTTATGAAATATGTCAGCTAAATGCCAAAATCGCTTTCCTTAACGGAAACTTTTTGGAGGATGTTTACAACATCCTGACGGTTTTGTCGTACCAAAATGAGCAAACAAGGTTTGCAAGTTAATTCAATCCATGTATAGATTGAAGCAATCATAGCGTTCTTGGAACTGTCGCTTTGATGTAATCATAATGGTATATGATTTAATTCAAAACGAAAATGATTCTTGTGTATATAAGGAGGTTAGTGGGAGCGCACTGACAGTGAATATCCTAAATAATGATGACATATCATTTTATTGGAAATGATAATCCCATAAAACAATCGGTGAAAGCTTGGCTTTCATGAAAAATTCTCCGTAGAATTCTTGGGAGAGACAACCTTTATTCTAGGAATAAAGATCTACTGGGATAGATCTAAAAGTTATTGGTACTCTCCGAGAACTCCTACATTGAAATAAATGTACGCGACCTGGTGTCTCATATGCTTTGAGCATATGGAGTAACAATCCGGCCAATCTGAGTGATAGTCACTGGATTGATATTAAGAACATCTTTAAGTATCTTATATGAACTAAGGATGCTTTCTTATACTATGGAGAATGAGAACTTAGAGTGACTGGGTTCACTGCTACAAGTTTCCTAACCGATAAAAACGACTATAAGTCATAGCAAC
Source organism: Zanthoxylum bungeanum (assembly GCA_019454045.1). NCBI lineage: Eukaryota > Viridiplantae > Streptophyta > Magnoliopsida > Sapindales > Rutaceae > Zanthoxylum > Zanthoxylum bungeanum. Next base: position 103,820 of record SKCR01007783.1, read on the forward strand.
GGTATACTATACAGTTTGAATAACGGAACAGTAAGTTGGAAATCTTCCAAGCAAGATATTGTTTCCGAATAAACAACACAAGCGGGTTATTGCTGCAGCTGAGGCAGCAATAGAAGCCATTTGGGTCGATAATAATCCTAATAAGATTAGGAGTAGTTCTGTTAGCAGCTGAGCTAGGCTACAGCTCAGGCTAAAGAATTAATGGTCTCATCAATGATCCAGATATATACTTCAATTATTCATTTGATTCGTTCGGACTATACATCGTGGCGATGTGATGATCGAATAAATTGCATCAGATGATAACACTGCAAATCCACTAAAGAAAGTATTTCCTCAGCAGAAGTTTGAGCGAACCGTATATAGTTCGGGTGTAGGACACTTGAGTGATTGGCTATAGGCCAAGTGGGAGATTGTTGGACAATTATGACCTATAGCATCACTATTTGTACAGATCATGGTGTTGTTGTACAAATTAACTATGTGACAAAGGAAATTGCTCTTTTATCATTTGTAATTAGATTACCAAGATGTATAAATGATAAAAGGTCCTTATGATTAGTTCCAGATTAAGATGATATGAGATAGTATCAATCCACGAAGCTTTAATCATTAAATATCCCTAGTCGTAGTATTATCGAGATTGGACATCGATAATGCGGAATAGACTAGTATTACACTTGTGTGCGTTGTGGGAGCATAACAACATAGTTCTCATATTTTTGGGTTTAGGATACTCCTGCAAGTGTAATAGGAGGTTGTGTTTACCGATGGTACGGAAACAGCTTCGCTCTGGATAGACCCCTCGGAATTCCATTGGTAGTATGACTATGTGTCTATGGAAGTCCGAATCAGGGTAGGTGTATTTGGTCTTAACCTGAGACTTGCACCGCTTATACTTGCGACAATCAATATACTTTGGTTTTGGTCATCCAGGGCTTTAACCGGTTCTGTGTACGCCTCTTCTGGGTATATTGAGAATCGTAGTGTATTGGGTGTGATGTCGAGATGGAAGTATCACTCGAGTCTTAGTGGAGATGATGATCACGTAGGATACAGAACTAATGCTCTTATGTACTGCAGTCATCGGGATAATATGACTATGTCATGATTATCCGATTATAAAGACTAGTTACCAGAGATCTGATATGTGCTTCGTACGGGGCAGACACAATTCCAGCCCCAGGCCTTGCACGTGACATCCGATACTGGATCGTAATACGCAATACTACATATACTACGCCTGATATAGATCACATATTCCAGTAAGAATATTTCTGGAGAATTGTGTTGGCACGGTGCTTTGCTAGAAGCTAACCATGTCTTGTAAATCGGTAAAAACGTAGTACTAGGTACGTACGTGTTCGGATAGTTCGACGACCGAATTTACTGCCAACATATCCGGGGATCTCATGGGTCGCTTCCCGAAGATTCACCGATGACGTATGACTCGCACTTTATTAATTTGGGATTAATTGTAAGAGAGAGAAAATTAATCTGGGACTAATTACAGAGATATTTTATCTGGGATAAAATATTAATTTAAAGAGAAAGAACGATTAATTTGGAATTAATCGATAAAATAATATATTCGATATATTATACGAAATTGGATTTTGACGCGGAATTAAAATTAGATTTTAATTCGGGCGAATGAGTTAATTTAGAATTAATTCGTTAGCGATGTGAATAGTAATTTTGCTAGGCATAATTATTTAATTACGTCGCAACGGAAAATTAGTTGATTCGGAATTAGTGAACCCGAGCCCGGAAGTGTTTGCGGGTGCACTCGCATTGCGAATTTAAGTGCGGCCCATAAGTCACATCAAACGTCAAATCACTAGTCAGTCGATTGATGTGATGTCTAGTCACTTTGAGTGATGTGACAACTTGTCACTTGTGATTGATGGTGGTAGTTGGATGGGTTTAATGCCTTTGACTTTTGAAAAGTGTGAATTGTTTTTGGTATTTGATTTTTTGAAAATAAAATTAACCAAATACATAACACATTTATTCTCTCTCTCTCTTGGTAACTCACGGTTTTGGAGCCAAATTCTTCTTCCTCTCCCTCTCGGCTTTTGAAGCCATTTTCTTCTCCATTTTCGGCTTTTGAAGATTTGTGGCAAATCTTTCCATTGCTAGCACATAAAGGGTCATTGAATGTGATAGGGAAACTTTTCCCATGAGCATGGAATCACCAAATAAAGCTTGGAGCTTGGAGATCCTTCCATGGTGGTGGCCGAAAATTGGAGCACAAAGATTGGTGATTGCCGAGAGTTCAAGGAGCTTAAAGCTTGAAGAATTTTGTTGTTCCTCGCATCGCATAGCCGTTCAATGTGGGTATGATTCCGCCATTCTTCATTGTTGTATTCGCACATGTTTCTTGCTTAAATTGATCTTTGGGACTAATTAGAGACTCAACAGTCGGTCATAATGGTCTTTTGAACTGAGAATGCTGCTATCGATCTGATAATTCTCGACCATCCGGTCTAGAGTGGTCGGTTACCGATCATAAAGTGCTCGGCCCCTTACTGTTGGCTTTTAGTGGTCGGGTCGACATTAATGATCTCGACCAAGAAGGGAATTACCTTTTTACCCCTGACGTACTGCTTAAATATCATAGGGCCTGAAAATACCGCCAACATTTGTCCCCTAGTTCTCGGTTCCAACGAGTATACAAGTTGGTGCCGGGAACTATATAAGAAGAATAATACTCCTGATGGAGTGACAGCTGACCTTTGTGATGAGAAGTTTTATTGGCCTGTCACCACCACGTCCTCGGTACAACCAAGATGCTCGGTCTGACTTCTTTTCCCGCCAAAACAAAATCTTTTCACCGCCCTTCTGGAGACTCTCTCGAGACACGCAACCGTCACATCCATTTAAATTCCCATCAAATCATCTCTAGGGTATATTCCGAGCTTGACACTTGTCAAACATCAGCCGGCTTCCCGCCAAAAGCAAACAAAATCAGTCGTTCACAGCCGACACCGATATACGCCCAATCTCAGTCATTCATTCAACTCTAACAAATTGTCTCCGAAGCCGACACGTGGCGTACATCCGGGTCTCTTTCATGATCTAATGGTAAAAAATGCTCTGACGTGACTACAAGAAGATGAAACGATCACATTGCTTCTGTTTGGAAAAATTTTATCGACCGCAAAAACTCTCATCTCTTCAACTGCGACTCGTCCGTTTAGTGCGACCAAAGCTTTCAAAGCACTATTCCAGCCTTCAAAAAGGAATCAAGTAAGTCTCTTGAACGACCTCATTGGTTTATGCTTGCTGTTTGCTTTTTCTTTTCTCTCTCTTCTTTTTGTGTGTGTATGGAGCATGTCTGGATTTTTGGGATGACGGGTAATAAATTAGGGACACTTCGGTTTGTTCTGGGTTCTGTGTTTTGCTCGATGTTGCTAGGGAGAGATTTATGGCTTGATGGATGTTGTTAGGGCATTTAGAACCCACAAGCTTAGTTTTCCCGAAATCTCAGGGTAACTGTGAAATCCCCGACCTATTTTAGAAATTAGTTATAGACTGACCTCCCCCCTTTTTATTTCTCGGATGTCAGGGATGTCTGACAACAGGTCTTCCTCTGTAAACCCTGCTAGATCTTCGACCCCCATGCTGAAGAACTCTCCTCGAGCTCGGGGACACCAAGCATAGAGGACATCGACACTACACCTACCCATTCCGAAACTAAACAAGATACTTACCATCATAGAATTCCTCGGAAGGACCTAGAGCCCGGTGATTTTGACTGCTCGGCTTTGGACATGGATCAGCCATCCAAAATAACTGAAGACAACCTAGCACTGCTCCAACAGTGATATGATATTCCGATAGATATTACCCTTGAAGTCCCTTATCCATTGGATCGTGTTAGTCAACCCGATGAGGGTTCGGTGGCTCTTCTCCCGGCTTTCTTTGAGTGTGGACTCCGGCTGCCAATTCAACGTTATTTGCCTGGATGCTGGCCGAGATGGAGATCGCCATTTGTCAACTAAGCTTGAATAGTTGGAGGATCTTGGCTGGCCTACGTGTGATATGGCATCAGGCGGGACTCGGCGAACCCTCTCTTGAAGAAGTGAAGAGGTTGTATCGGTTGAAGGCCAACCCAAGAACACACCATGGTTGGTACTACCTTTCTGCTTACGCCGATTTGTCAAACTTTGTCGGCAAACTCTCCGACTCCAACAAAAACTTCAAAGATTTATGGTTTTGGGCCACAGGAGATTGGGGACGGGTCCTGAGATCACACGAAGTGGAGGTTTCAATCCCGGATATCTTTAGAGCGGGAGGTTAGAAATCTAACCCTTAGTGTTCATGCTCTTGATTTTATGATAGGATTATAACTCCTTTGACTCTTCCCAACTTGCTGGAGGGACACTCCCAAGGTCTCCCATTAGGTCCAGGTGCGGGTACGATGGGCTCGGTGGTACGCCGACGATTGGAAGAAGTTGGTTAATGATGAGGCCTTTGTCGAGTCGGGCCTCATTCGGACCGTTCCTCCGAAGGTCCCGGGGCGGATAGGTAGGCTTTGTTAACCTTCTAACCAATCCCCTTGTTTGCTTAGCATGATGACGACTTGAAATCATTCAGATTCTGGACTGACCACTTCTCTGCCCTTTGCCTTTTGCAGGAATGCTGAAGAGACCAAAATACCTTGATCAGCTGACCGGAGCAACAAAGAAAACTGGCCATGTTGGAGCCGGACCCTCTCGGAAACGGCCAGCAACTACCGAGGCCAAAAAGGTGACTGATGAGGAAGCCCCGTCAGCTACCCAAAGCTTATCTCCCCCTTCCAGGGCATCGCCAACAGTCTCCACCCGACCTGCCAGCCCGTCAAAACCTACTAGAAAAATGAGGCGTCTGTTCAGGGCATAGAAGCCGAGCTGACTCGGGAGATGGAGGAGGAACATGTCCTAAGTTAAAGGCAGTCAGTTCGGAAGGAGAAGAAAGTACCTGAGGGTTCTTCCAAAAAACGGAAAGGCGCCGTGATTCTTGGCGTGGAAGACCTTGGTCAGGACATCAGAGAGGCCATTTCTCATCTGGTGCCGACAATCAACGAACTGGCCGAGACGGTCCCTCCGGAGAAGATTCTGAGATACGAAGATCTCTCTCACGAGGATGTGGTTACGTTGTTGTGCTCCCAGATGGCCAAGGTAGCCACACTTCCCTTATTCCCATTATAAGTCCATGACTTAGTCTGATTTCTGATTTTCTATTTCTTCTCGACAGGCGACCTATCTGGCGGCCAAGAACAAGGATCTCCTCATGAGCCTTTTATCCGAGGGTGGCCAAACCCAGATGCTCCAGAACCGACTTACTGAAATGGGGGCCGAGCTGGCCAGTAGAGAAGAAAACATAAAAAATCTGGAGCTGGCTACAGTTGAGGCTCATACAACAAATAAAGCTCTCAGGGCCGCTGCCTTTCTAGAGAGGAAAAACGCTGAGGCTGCCAAGAAGGACTTGGAGGCTGCCCAGGCCGACAACATGATCCTACAGGTGGAAGTGCGCAGCATTGAATCCAAACCGAGGGCCAAAGATGAAGAATTGGTACGGGCCCGTGACGAGCTTAAGGGGAAGGAAGCTGAGTTGGAGACCGAGAGGGACGCAATCAGACTTGAGGGGGTCGGGGACTGCGCTGAGATTATCCCGATGATATTGCCGAACCTGGATATGGGGCCTATCCATGCGGCCATCTGCTTCTGCAAAGGGGAAATCTCACATGAGGAGTTTCAAAGATGGCTACCCCTTCTCCCGAAGAGGTGATGGATCCCGACCCCATTTCGATCGCCCCGGTACCCCCAACTCCTGAAGAGGACCGACCTGAGGCTCTTGCTCCGTCCCCCGAAGCTATAATTGTCGGGACCTCTCAGCCCATCAATATGGAAGCCATTGTCCCTCCTCCCGAGGCCGAGCCAATCCATCGGCCATCTGAGCCTGCCGAGGAAGAACCAATTGCTCATGCGCGGGCCGATCTATAAGTGGTAACCCGATCGGGGCCTCGTGTAATCCTGAACAAATTTCATTTCCCCTGTAATAACTTTTTACAATCATATTTATATATGTATTTTTATGTGTTTCTATTCCACTTTTTTTTTTTCATAATTTGCTCCAATTGCTTTCCCGCAAACGATCACTCGAGGTCCGGCCGTGAGGGGACCACCCGAGCCGAAAATAAGATCATGTAGTGGAACAAAACCCGACTCCGAGTTAGGAGAAACACTTGGCTCAGGGGGAATGTTATGTCCCTAGTCCGAAAAGACAGACTCGGTGGGACGTAACCCGGCCCCGAAATGAGAGAAACATGATGGCCTCGGTGGAACGAATCCAGTCCCGAGCTGAATAACTAAGTGGCCTCGGCGGAACGAATCCAGCCTCGAGCTGAATAACCTGAAGAGGCCTCGGCGGAACGAATCCAGCCCCGAGCCGATAATACAGACAGAGGCCTCGGTGGAACGATTCCAGCCCCGAGCCAATGACATAAGCAGCTGCCTCGCCGGGACGAGTCCAACCCCGAGCTGACTAATCCTTGGGACTTATTCAGAAGGGAAGGGAATCAACCTCTAAAATCCTATCGGATTTGGCACGGGCATCCCCTTGCCAGACCAGCAAAAAAACAAAAACAAAACTATGGAAAATAAAATCAAAAAACGGGGGTGACTTAACACTTATCCCAAAGCAACAACACGGATGTCTCAAAACAGCGTCCTGTCCGAGGTCTCCAAAACACAATTCTGAATTTTTCAATTCAGAGTCCCGGCGAACCAGGATTCGGATCAAAGAGCGTTTAGAATGGTAATGGCACATTCCTCTATACGTCAGGTTATTATGGAGCCTGTGTTTTGTTCGAAGGCTCCTCCTTACAACGCTGGAGCAGGCATACGCCACGAGGGTACAATCCATCCCCCTACTATGCTTCTCACATACCCGAATGACCAAATAGGTAGGGATCAAATAGTGTCCGAAACATTTAAGGGCATGCTCCTCCTTATGTTCGGTAACACTGGAGCAAGCAGAAGCCACGAGGGCATAATCTCTCCTCGTGCTATACTTCTCACGGATCCGAATGACCAAATAGGTAGGGATCAAAGAGTGTCCGAAACATTTAAGGGAATGCTCATCCTTATGTTCGGTAACACTGGAGCAAGCAGAAGCCACGAGGGCATAATCCCTCCTCGTGTTATGCTTCTCATGGATCCGAATGACCAAATAGGTAGGGATCAAAGAGTGTCCGAAACATTTAAGTGCATGCTCCTCCTTATGTTTGGTAACACTCGAGCAAGGAAAAGACACGAGGGCATAATCCATCATCGTGTTATGCTTCTCACGGATCCGAATGACCAAATAGGTAGGGATCAAAGAGTGTCCGAAACATTTAAGGGCATGCTCCTCCTTATGTTCGGTAACACTGGAGCAAGCAAAAGCCACGAGGGCATAATCCCTCCTCGTGCTATGCTTCTCACGGATCCGAATGACCAAAAAAGTATGGATCAAAGAGTGTCCGAAACATTAAGGGCATGCTCCTCCTTATGTTCGGTAACACTGGAGCAAGCAAACGCCACGAGGGCATAATCCATCCTCGTGCTATGCTTCTCGCAAATCCGTTGGTCAGACAAAACATACGGGAACACATTCCCTACAGCCGTATTTCCCCAACTGGCCAGGCCAGCCATCTTACTGGGGCACTCCCTCCCCGCGATTACCATCTCGAAATATCCCTCATTAATGCAAATCATAGGGTAGTTCTGCTCCAGCTTCGGGGATTTGACTCTACTACGAAAGGCTCACGTGCTCCCTCATGTGTTTCATCATTTGATGCAGTCCTGATCCTAAAAAATGAAATGAGTTAGGTCGGAGCACTTCTGCCCGAGGTCTTTATGGTAGTACTTGTGATTGGTATGTCACAGGTTTGGTGCCTTTCCTGATCCTAGATCATCCCTTCGCGTCGAGTATATCCCCGAAATACTGAATACGGCTTTCAAGTCTAATTTGAAAAATTGAGTGAAGATTTTCTTAACTGAAAAAAGAAAATTTTATTCATATTCGGGGACCTACTGCCCTTCCTACAACTCTCTGCAGGACATTGCGAGAGAGGCTTTATTTGAGCTCCTAACCCCTGTCGGGTTTTTTAAAAAAGGAAATAAAGAAAAATCTATTGGAAGTACTTTTTCAACATCTTGGCGTTCCAAGGCTTCTTTAGCCGTGTGCCGTCCAGCTGTTCCAAAGTATAGGCACCCGGCCTTACTACTTCCATAATTTTATAGGGCCCTTCCCACTTGGCACCTAGCGAACCTTCCTCCGGCCTTTGAGTGTTCAAGGTGACCCTTCGCAATACCAAGTCATCTGGAAGAAAAACAAGGGTCCGAACTTTTTTATTGTAGAAACGGGCCATTATTTGCTGATAGATTGCTGCCTTCATAGCCGACTTCTCTCTATTTTCTTCGATTAGGTCTAGATGACTCCGGATGAGTTCTTTATTCAGCCCTTCCTTAAAATGTCGGACCCTGTGGGTAGCCATTCCGATCTCTGCTGGAATAACCGCTTTGCATCTGTATGATAAAGAGAACATAGTTTTCCCTGTGGAATCCTTACAGGTCGTCCGGTGCGCCCACAACACCTCCGGTAACTCATCGACCCATAAGCTCTTGCAGGCTCCGAGCCGAGCTTTAAGATTGGATTTAATGGTCTTGTTTTTCGCCTCCACCTGCCCATTAGACTTGGGATGGGCAAGTGAGGCGAATCGATCTGAAGGTCTTCACAGAGCTTCCTAAAGCCTTTGCTATCGAACTGTTTTCTGTTATCGGTGATGACGGCCCGAGGAATTCCGAACCTGTAGATAATATTCTTCATCAAGAACTTCGTAGCTTTCTTCTCTGTGATTGTGGATAGAGTTTCAGCTTCCACCCATTTGGTGAAATAATCTATGGCAACAATGGTGTATTTTGCTTGCCCTCGCCCCTTCGGCATCGGCCCGATGATATCCAGCCCACACTGGGTGAACGGCCAAGGGCTGGACAGGGTGGTCAACTGTTCTGCGGGCTGGTGGTGAATATTGGCATTCTTCTAGCATCCTTCACATTTCCGGGCCACCCTCATACCTTTCTGATGCATGGTCGGCCAATAGAACCCTTGCCTTAAAGCTTTAAAGGCAATTGGTTGTCCTCCGGCGTGACCCATAGATTACCGCATGAATTTCCCTGAGCACATAACCAACCTCCTCTTCTGCTAAATATCTCGGAAGGGGTACAGTATAGCCCCTTCGGTATAGCACCCCTTCGATCAGGGAAAACTTGGTGCTTTTAAATTTTAGTTTTCTGGCTTCCTTGTTATCTTCAGGTGTCTCCCCGGTCTCCAGATATCTCCTGATTGGTTGCATCCATGAAGATTTGCTTTCCATATCCAATACTTCTACCTCAAGCTCTCCAACGTTTTTTTCTCGGAGGCAGATTAGAGGGACTGTTCTGGGATTTTCTGCCTTTATCAAAAATATGAGCCGTGCTAAAGAGTCTGCCTCACAGTTATTTTCCCGACCGACTTGCTCAAAATGCACGTTCCCCATTTTCCCCTCCAACCTTTTTACCTCAGCTAAATAGGCTATCATACTCGGCTCCCTGGCTTGGAATTCTCCCTTCAGCTACTGAACAGCCAGCTGGGAGTCGCTTCTTACAACTACGTCGTGGACGCCCATCACCGTGCATAACCTTAAACCGACTAAAATTGCCTCATATTATGCCTCATTGTTTGTGGCCTCGAAGGCGAATCTCATGGCGAACAATACTTCTTCACCTTTACCATTTTTCAATACGATTCCGGCCCATTACCTTGTGAGCTGGCAGATCCTTCTACTGACATCTCCCATTTGTCTTCCCCCACGGTCAGAATTTGGGGTTCTGTGACTTCAGCAACAAAGTCTGCCAGAGCCTGCCCTTTTACCGCTGCCCTTGGGAGGTAAGAAATGTCGTGTTCACTCAACTCTACCGACCATTTCATTAACCTGTCTGAGACCTCTGGTTTCTGCAGAATCTGCCTCAGAGGATAATCGGTGTAAACCCTAATAGGATGGGCCTGGAAGTAAGGTCGTAATTTCCGGGCCGCAGTGATTAATGACAAGACGACCAGCTCATGTGCTGGATATCTGGTCTCAGCATCTAATAAAGCTTTACTAACATAATACACTGGCCTTTAGACTTTATCGGCCTCTTGCACCAATACTGAACTTACTGCATGCTCCGAAACAGCTAAATATAAGTATAAGGTCTCACCTGGGGACGAAACAACTAAATATATGTATTATATATACATTAAATATCAAATACATATACATATTTATGATATTAATCAAATATCTCAATTTGCCAATTAATTAATTTTAATTTGAATTAATCAAGCATTAAATGCAAATACACAAAAATTAATGAAATGACTATCGGGTCCCTACACATGTATTTTGCGTTTAGCCTTTAAACGACTTTATAAATAATCAATATTATTTATAAATGTTGCTCCAGTGCTCTACGAGTATGTTTCATTAGTGAGACTCTTTAGATTCAGACATATCCGTCACGAAATCCAATTCCGTGTCCATAATTTATCCACCTGTAAATTATGACGATCACAGATAATCTCGCTGAATCATACAGGTTGAGGTTATGGCAAATGTATAATTCCTCCGTCACAGGTATCCGGATAAATCCCATAGATATAGATATAAACGTCAAATCTCTATAGGGATTATCCAGTCGACTATTCTATTAGCAATCTCAAAAAGAACATTTAGAACTAAATTATAAATTGTACCACGGCCCATGGTTTTTAATCTGATTGCTAATCATATGGACTACCTATGCTCTGATACACAGAACTGACGGATCCTATATCGATACACACAAGACACCCTGAGGATCTATCCACACCCAACGAACGGGCGGAGGTCTGATCTAAATATATCGGTGACGTGACTGCCATCTAAGTGTGGAAGATGTCTCATGCGCCCACAGTGGTATCTCAAGTCGAAGAATCACAAGTGCTACTCAACCCGATAAGATTCTTATTGACGTTAGTGTACCATCCATTAAGAATCTTCGGTGAGTTATTCAGTGTTTATCCGCTATAAACACCTACACGTGTATACTAGTCTCAAAGAATTAAAGTGTTGAATTTAATTAATTTGGTGTTAATTTGTCAATTTGTGGAAATTGTAAAATTAGGGTTCATAACTCACTCCAAATTTGGGGCTTTTCATATATGTGGTGTAATTTGATGTATATATGATTCATATTAAATTTGGGAATTTTTGTATTTGATTTTGACATGTTTTGAACTAAAATGACCAAATTACAAAATTTTGAAAGTTTAGGGACCTCTCGGTAATTTCTAGAAAATATGTTTTCTTCAGTTGCAAATTGTATTTTCTTATATAAGACATGTATAAATCATTTTTGGATTGATTTGGAATAAATTAAAATTATATTTGACATTTTAGATCTAAAATGATAAAATATATGGGCTAAACGGTAATTAATAAAAAATCTGATTTTTTAGGTAAAATTTCAGTTTTTAAGTATCGAGTAATTAAAATAAATTAGTTCATTTTAATTACCCAAGAAAAATTATTGAAATCGGAAAATTTTGATTTTCCGCGTTCCGTTGCGTTTACCAGGAATTGCCGCCTAAAACCTCAACATTATGTACTTTCAGACTTAGTGTATGAGTGTCATACACAAGACGATTTAAATTTGAAGTTAGTAATCTAAAGTAGTCCATAAGGTGTATTGACGGCTGATTTTGGTCTCAGGGGCAATAAGTGGTTCTTTTTACTCCCGAGACAATCATCCTCCAACTGTGAATTTGTTTTGTTTATGGGAAACCAAAAGCAAATTTGGCAAAAGATAATTAAATTCACCAATCAACAAAGAGATTTAACGTGGTTCGGTGGATCAGATCCAACCTACATCCATGGGCACAGAACGGACGATGTTTTATTACCGAAATATGTTTCTCTGATCTGTTTTGTGTTTACAAGTCTAATTCTCTATTGTTCTCTTCTTAACTCCCTCTTATAAGCACGCTTTCCCCTCCTATTTATAATAGCAAAGAAACAGCTTTCTTTTTCCCACAAGAATTCTTAGTCGAAACTACCTTCACTTCCTTTATCCTATTAGGACGCTGACTTATCAAATTTTCCCCATGAAAGTAGGATAACTTATCTTCTTATCCGTAAAAATAGGATGTCTTATCTTCTGGAGCATATCTCGCCATATTCTCGGTCTTCCCGAGGTCGGTCACAATGGTCTTTTGAACTGAGAATGCTGCTATCGATCTGATAATTCCCAACCATCCGGTCTGGAGTGGTCGGTTACTGATCATAAAGTGCTCGGCCCCTTATTATTGGCTTTTAGTGGTCGGGTCGGCATTAAAGATCTTGACCAAGAAGGGAATTACCTTTTTACCCCTGCCGTACTGCTTAAATATCATAGGGCCTGAAAATACCGCCAACAAGGTGCAAACAAAACGGGTAATTTGTTTGTGGTTTATCTATAGTTGCGGTCCATTCTATAATTGTATGGTTACCTTGATCCAGGATTGTCCATGTGGTGACATGAGAATGAAGGTACCTTATATGATGTGATCATATAGGACTAGACCCAAATAGAAATGAATTTATTTTAATATCTGTTAAATAAAGAAATTCATTTCAATATACTAGATGATCATATATGGATTGATCTGAATCCTGAGTGTACTGTAAACTCTTGCATGGCATGCTATGTCATTTGATTTATAAATGTGAGGTCGGTGTAGCAATCCCGACTAATAGTTACGTACTTTAAGGACATGGTTTGGTGTGTAACTGGAGACGTTTTACATAGATATGGAGTTCACTCATTCTTACAAGAAGTAGATGAGTATCTTCCTTAAGGGTTGATTCAGTACTTGAACGATTAGAGCGCTCAAGTCTTTATATTACGAATAGAAAGATTAATATTCATAAATCATTCATTAGAGAATCAATGGTACTTAAGGTTAAAAATAATTAGCGGGATATAATGAATATTATGACCCGACTCTAATTATGAGATATTCGTGGACGACCAATTCGTATATAATGACTATATCGATGGACACCGATGTAGTTCGGCTTATATTATTTATCTACGACAACGAGAGTGTAGTTTCTGGTTTTTAATGGAATAACCTGTAGACCCGGCCACGGTTTCGGTTCGGAACCGAAACCGAAACGGAATCGAACCGGAAGGCGACCGGTTCGGTTGGGGTTCGACCCCAACTCGAACCGGTCCGAACCGGTGGAACTGTACGGTTCCACCGGTTTGGTGGTTCCAACAGGAACCCTACCACCAACGGCTACTAGCCGTTGGGGCCCCAACGGCTAGTAGCCGGCTCCCTGCCCAAATCAAAAAATAAAAAAATAAAATTTATTTTTATTATTTAAAATATAAATTACTAATGTACCCCTAATAACGGTAATAAAACGGTTATATTTAAGGGCATTGTTGGTATCAAAAAAAATTCTAAAATTCTATAAATAGGATTCATTTTTCATAATTTCATCACACCAAATTCTCAACTCTCTCATTTTCTATAATTCTCTTATTCTCAATCTTACTTCAATATCTTATAACCATATATTCTTATTCTCAATCTCATTTCATTTAGTTGTTAATTTGTTATCATTCGCATCGCAATTATTCAATTTTCTTATTTTTCTTCCTAATTTCTCAAAAAAAAAAATGGCAAGCTCATCTGAGAACATAATGTCAAATATGCCAACCCAAGAGAGCGGCCCTAGTGTCAGTGCACAATAATGGAGAAGAGAAGTTAAGGCTCGGTCCTCGGATATTTTCAAAATTCATTTTAATTTGGAACGCCTAGAAGATGGTTCACAACGAGCAATTTGCAACTATTGTGGGGTTATCTATAAATTTTCTGGTGGATATGGCAATATGATCAAGCACATGGAAAAACATCATCCGGTTGAACTTGGAATTGATACAACGCAAACTCAAATGGGCAGGTACGCATCATCTAGTAGAGGTACGAGTGATGTAGATTTATTTAAATATTCTGATGCAAAAAATAGAGAAGAATTTGCGAAATTAACTTGTATGGCACATCTTTCTTTAAGCTTTGGTGAAAAACTTCATTTTACTAATTACGTGCATAATGCTTTAAATCCTGCTGCATGTAGAATGACTCGAAACACAACAAAACGTCATATTTTCAAATTATATAAAGATGGTAAAATTATTTTAAATGAAATATTTAAAGAGATGAAAGGTCGTATTTCTATATGTTCTGATATTTGGAGTGACCATTGGCAAACACACACATACATGGGTGTGACTTTTCATTGGATTGATGCATCATTTACCATGCAAAGACTTATTGCATTTAGAGTTTTTGATGACCCACATACTGCACATAATATTTATAGAATGATGAAGGTAATTTTTTATGAATATGGTTTAGTAGAAAAAATTTTAACAATTGGATTTGATAATGCATCTGCAAATACTGCATCCATTCATGATTTAAAATCCTTATGTGAACCAAATTTATGGGGTCGATTTTTTCATATTCGTTGTACATGTCATGTCATTAACATATGTGTGCAAGACGGATTAAAATTATTATCACATTTCCTTGATCCAATTAAAACGGCACTTAACTGTATTTGGTCATATTCTCAAGTTAGGAAAGAATGGACCAAGTTTTGTAAAATAAATGGTATTAAACCGATTAAATTTTCAAGAGATGTTCCAACACGTTGGAATTCTACTTATTTTCTTTTATGTCAAGCATTTCAATACAAAGATGCATTATGTAGTTTTTTTCCTCAACATGTTCAAAATATCACACTTTATCCTAGTCAATGGGATATTTGTGAAATTTTTTTAGATATTTTAAAAGTTTTTAATGATGCTACTTTAGTTTTTAGCGGTGTTTATTATCCTACAGCACATTTATTTCTTCTTGAGAGTTTGAATATTGTTGGCACTCTCGATGAGCATGTTGACAGTGACGACCCTAATGATATTATTTTGCTCGAAGCCATTACTGCTATGAAGGTAAAATGGTTGAATTATTTTAGAGAAATTCCTTTACTTTATCTTATTGCTGCTGTTTTTGATCCTAGATTTAAATTAGAAGGTTTGAATGGTGGTTTACAAGCTTACTATGGTTATTTAGGAATATTAGATGATGTTGATATTACGAGCATAATGACAAAATTAAGAAGTGATTTAATTATTTTATTTAATGATTATATTGTAAGATATAACTTAGGAACATTAGGTCAATCTAGTAGTAGCGAACCGGTAATTCAAACAAGACTTAGCGCATGGGATCGTTGGTTATTGCAACGAAATAAAAAATCTAGGGATACGACAACTAATAACCCTGAATTAGATAATTATTTATCTACAAATTTTGAGTTTTCTAATGAAAGTTTATGCAGTAAAAATTTTAAAATCCTTGAATGGTGGAACCGGCATCAAAATATATATCATGTTTTATCTATTATTGCTAAAGAGATCTTGACAGCACCTATTTCCACCATTGCGGTTGAGCAAGCCTTCAGCTTGGGAGGTAATATATTGGAAGCTAGACGATCTTCATTACGTCCAAGCACTCTAGAAGCAACAGCTTGTGTGGATGATTGGACTCGAGCTGATCTGAGACAACAAGAAAATGCCCCCGATGATTTTAAAGATTTGTTCGATAATGCTTCTGCAACAAGTGCAAGCGGAACCGGAGATGAAGGATCAACTGATAATGATGATTGATAATTGTAAGATTATAATTTACAAAGGGGATATGTCTTAAACTTGTAATGGAACTACGTGAGCTTTGATTCCTCTCACCCTTGGAGGATACGTAGGCAACTTAAATTTTTAAAAATTTAAGCTCAAGCTCTTCAATGTAATAAATTTTTTTTATTTATAAAATTAATCTCATTTATTTTAATTAATTTTCAAAATTAAAAAAAAAAGTCTTGGAACCGAACCGGTCGGTTCCGGATCGGTTTAAGGTTCCGGTTCCACACTTGTGGAACCGGAAATCGACCGGTTCGGTTCGGTTCCGAACCGGAACCGAACCGCCGGCCGGGTCTAATAACCTGAAGTTAATAATTCATAATATTTAATTAAAGAAAATTTAATTAATATTTCAAGATTATTAGAGCTCGGAACTATAGGTCCATTTAATCTGTGTACTATCTCAATATGTTGTAGCAAATTAAATATAATTGGATAATCAAATTATATACTCATATATATATATTATTATTATTATTAGGATTAATAATATATTAGTCACACATGTAACTTTATATTATATTTAATATAAAATTTTATTTTGTGAATGATTATAAGATAATCATTTAAATATTAAAGATTTTGTGAATATTAAATTATGATATATAATTTAATATATTGATTTTGAATTAATGAGTTTAAAATTTGATTTTGGAAACTCATTATTTAAAATTTGATTTTACAATTGCTTTTATAGTAACATGTTTAATGTCATTATTATTTTCATTAAATAAAATTTTGATGTTACAAGAATAAATGGGCTAACCGAAACTTAAAAAAAAAACTAAGTATAAAAAGGAAAAATAAGTTTTTCTTTTCATAAAATTTCACTTTGAAAACCCTAGCCACCTTTGTTCTTATTTTTCTCTCATGTGTTGAAAGAAAAAGTGGAAGAATAAAAAAGAAAAAAATTTGTGTGACAATAAAATTCTCTAAAGTGTTTAGAGATTTAATCTTTTTTGAGTGAAGTCCATACTTCTATTTGTTGGTTGCGAGATATAAGATGTAAGACTTTTTGGAAATCAAATAAAAAACATCTTCTCCATTTCTTCTTGTTCACGACAGTGAGCAGAAAAATCTGCTCACTGCCGCTATTTATAACTTGATTCGGGGCTCGGTTTGTGTTTCATTTTAGCCCAAAAATTTGGGAATACAAAGGAGTGTTTTGTGGTTATTGTGGGGCTATTTTGGTGGAAAACTCTGGACCTGAATCATTGCCCATATACACGCAAAATATGGACTTTTTTTGGGTGAGTTGTGCCGCGTATTGTATGCAAAATAGTCCATATTTGTGCTACTATTCGGTGGCTGTTCCGGGGCTTAAAAAAAGTCAAAAACAGAAGCAAAACAAGTCTAAAAGAGATGGTCAGATTCTACATTCATAAGGGAGAGGGTATAAATTTTTCAAGGTCGATCCTGATGCCTAAGTCGATTTCACCGCACGAGGGAAATTGGTTTCTACAGGTCTGCATACCATATGGAGGGATAATGCTCCCATAACATTTTCCACCCTTTTCTGGGTTCTATAGCTCGGGGTTAACAAAGGTCTCCGAGGTGATTGGATCGAAGGTGCACAACTTGTTGATGATGAATGCCCATATGAAGATTGTGACCTAATTCTCACTATGTGGTAGGCCACTTCGGTGACCTTATTATTTTGGGAGAATTGGGACATGACGCTGCCTTCGTTGCTTTTTTGTTTTTGGGTGGTACGGGTGGGTGATACGTCACCCCAGTTGTTACCTTGTCGTTTTGTTTTATATACGGCACGAGGTGGGATGCCACTGCTATTGCTTTTTGTTTGGATGGACCGAGGTTGAATATTTTCCCTCTGTAGTCTTTAAAGGTATAATAGCTCAGTGTCATAAGTTTTCCCTTGATACCTTGTTGAGTGATATGCTCCCTCGTGGCCAAGTGTAAATGGCTTGGGGTCGGAAGTTTTCCCTCAAGGCCTTGTTGTGTTAATAGCACGAGGAGGGATATATTCCCTCGTGGCTAAGTGTAAATAGCTCAGGGTCGGAAGTTTTCCCCCGAGGCTTTGCTTTGCAGATTGTGTTCCCTCGTGGCCGAGTGTTGGAATGGCTGGGGGTCGAAATTTCTCCTCTAATGCCTTGCTATGTTAATGGAAAATGAGGGATATGTTATATCGTAGCCAAGTGTTGAAATAACTCGGGGTCAGAATTTCTCCCTCAAGACCATGTTATGTTAATAGAGCGAGGAGGAATATGTTCTGTCATGGCCAAGTGTTGGGTGGCTCAAGGTCAGAAGTTTTCTTCTGTTGTCTTGTTTTGTGATCGGGATAATGAGTGAAGTTTTCCTTCGTGGCCCAGTCTTTATGAGTTGCTCAGGGAAAAAAGATAGGATTTTTCGTAGATATTTTGGTTAAGTCTTAAGCAATGTTGGCTCGGGTCAATCTTAAATGATTCAAATGGATTGGGCTTCTCAGGTCATAGTTCTTAGGGAAGATTGATTCTTTTCTTGAAATTTTAGCTAAGTATAGAGTGGAGTCTCAGTGCAACAGATTGGAAAATTATGATGGTCGAGTTCATTTGCCTTTCATATTAGAAGAAGGGCATCAAATTACAGTATTAAGCTAGTTGGGTTCATTTGCGTTTCATATTAAATGATGGGCCATCATCGGGACAGTTGGTGGGATTGGACCTGTTATTTGATCAAAGTCATCACTAATATTGCCTATATAGAAAACTTTATAGGTATTGAAAGAAAGCGCCCTAGATCGGGACTTTAGTGTGTGCATCATGGTGCGTAAAATGAAAAAGACAGAAAAAAATACTTTATTAATTATTTTTGAGAATATTACTGTCGGAAACGCTTTCCTCGCGCAGTAAAAACGGTTTAGGCAAACGGATCAGACTTCAAAAATATTTCTGCCCTTCTCCTTTAATTGCCGAATGGAACCAGCAGTACCACTGAAGTTTTTTTTACCGTTTAAGCAAAATTTCAGCCCCGAAACAACCCCCAAACAGCCCCCGAATAGCAGCAAAAAATTGGACTATTTTAGCACCCGAAATATGCCCAGCACACTCCTGAATAGCCCCTAAAATTACGTGGATAGTGGCTGTGTTTTGGTTCTGATTTTTCACTTGAAAACAGCCCCAACACAACCCCAAAGCACCACTATATGTTCCCTAAAAATTCTGGATTAAAACAAAACCAAACCGGGTTCGTTTCACCAAGCAAAGGAGTGGCAGTGAGTAATATTTAATCTCACTGCCGCGAACAAGAAAATAAGATAAAGATGAAGAAAAGTTCGACACCACAAAGTCTTCCGAGCTATGTCTCGTTACCAACAGAAACTTGTGTGGACAAGACTCACAAAATAATCCATAATCAATTGTTGAGAAAGAAAAACAAGAACAAAAGAAAAACAAAAACCAAAAGCAAAAGTTGTTGTGTGACTCATTCTCATGTCTCTACATGGACGATCCTGGATCAAGGTCGCCATACAATTATAGAATGGACCACAACTATAAATAAACCACAAACAAAGTACCCGCTTTGTTTACTCTCAATGGACTATTTAAGATTACTAACTTAAGACTTAAATCCTCTTGTGTATGACACTCATACACTAAGTCTGAAGGTATATAAATAATCTAGGGTATTCAAGATAATTTATAATATGCGAAATTTAAAAAAACACTTTAGTGCATCATTATATTTCAAAATATATAAAGCCATTTACATTATATGTAGCTCTAGGGCATACATCCCAACAATCTCCCACTTGCACTAGAGCAAATGAGACTTGTCACGTAATCCTAGACCTTTAGGTGACCTTCAAACACTTTAGCCGACAAGGTCTTTGTAAACGGATCAGCCAGGTTCTCTGCGGATGCAATCTTTGAGACGGTAACATCTCCTCTCTGCATTATCTCTCTGATGAGATGATATTTCCTCTTTATATGCTTTCCCCTCTTGTGGCTTCTTAGTTCTTTGGAGTTTGCCACTACACCACTATTATCGCAATAAAGTGTGAGTGGATTCATATCCGAAACAACTTCCAGATCTCCCAAGAATTTATGGAGCCAGACTGCTTCTTTAGCTGCTTCACAAGCTGCTACTTATTCAGCCTCCATGGTGGAGTCAACAATGCGAGATTGCTTTATACTCCGCCATACTATATTCCCATCACCTAGGGTAAACACTGATCCAGATGTTGATTTTCTAGAATCGACATCTGTCTGAAAATCAGAGTCTGTATATCCCCTTAGGATCATATCCTCACCGGAATACACAAACATATAATCTCTCGTTCTCTTAAGATACTTGAGTATGTGTTTCACAGCCACCCAGTGATCCAATCCTAGGTTTGACTGAAACCTACTGACTACTCCCACTGTAAAACAAATGTCCGATCTCGTGCATAACATAGCATACATGAGACTACCAACTGCTGAGGCTATGAGATATGTCTCATTTCCTCAACATCTTGAGGTGTATTAGGAGATTTTTCCTTTGAAAAATGAATTCCATGTCGATAAGATAGATTTTTTTCTTGGAATTTTGTATTCCAAATCGCACAAGGATCTTATCGATATAGGATGCTTGAGACATGGCTAACAGTCGTTTCTTGCGATCCCGAAGTATCTGAATCCCAAGAATATAACTAGCCTCTCCCACATATTTCATTTGGAATTGGTTAGCTAGCCAGGTTTTCACGTCCGATAATATCTTTACATCATTCCCAATGAGTAAAATATCATCGACGTATAAAACAAGAAAAACCATCTTCCCGTCAATGACGCATTTGTATACACAAGGCTCATCAACATTTTGCTCAAAATCATGACTTGATCGTTGTATCAAATCTTATATTTAAAGATAAAGATGCCTGCTTAAGTCCATTAATGGACTTTTGCAGCTTGCAAACCTTTTACTCTTGACCTTGGGCTATGAACCCTCTAATTGTATAATATAAATACTCTCATCAAAATTTCCATTCAAGAATGTAGTCTTGATATCCATTTTCCAAATTTCATAGTTATAATATGCGGCAATGGATAGAAGAGTGCAGATGGATTTGAGCATGGCTACTGGCGAGAAAGTTTCCTCATAGTCAACTTCCTATTTCTGGGTATAACCCTTGGCCACTAGCCTAGCCTTGAAGGTCTGTACCTTCCCATATGCTCCCCTCTTCCTCTTGTAGATCCACTAGTAACCTATGGGTTTCACCCCATCAGGTTGGTCTACAAGTTCCCAGACTGAGTTGGAGTACAAAGACTTCATCTTCAGGTTCATAGCTTTGAGTCATTCCTCTTTATCAGAATCATCCATTGCACTACGATAGGTCAATGGATCATCTATACCATCACTGGATGTGGCAACTTGTGCCTCTCCAACCCCAAGGTAGCGATCAGGTTTTCATACAACCCTCTCACTAAGTCTAGGTGGTAGATCATCCTGATGAACTTGCATATGACTCTAAGATGTCGAAAGTGCTATGTATTTGTTAACTATCGTTGACGATGGTGTGCTGATCGAACCAGTAAGTAACTCATCGAGTATCATTTTACTTCGAGGCTTGAACTCCCTCATATAGTCCTCCTCTAGAAACATAACATTTGTCGATACAAACACTTTGTTATCATCAGGACTATAGAAGAATCCACCCCTAGTCTCTTTAGGATAGCCTATAAAGAGGCACACCTAAGAACGTGGCTCAAACTTTGTAGTCTTATTCTTTAGCACATGTGTTGGACACCCCCATATGTGGAAATATTATAAACTAGTTTTATGACCATTCCACAGCTCTAAGGGAGTCTTAGGAACACACTTAGATGGAACTACATTAAGGATATGCATTGTAGTTTGCATTACATATCCCCAGAACGAACTAGGTAGTGAGTTATAACTAAACATAGATCTCATCATGTCTAGTAAGGTCCGATTTCTCCTCTCTGCAACACTATTTTGCTGTGGTGTTCCAGATGCTGTAAGTTGGGATACTATCCGATTCTCAACTAAGAATTCCTCGAAATCTCTGTCAAGGTATTCTCCTCCATGATCTGATCGTAGAGTTTTGATTATTTTACCTAACTGGTTCTCAACCTCAGCACGATACTCCTTGAACTTTTCAAAAGTATCTGACTTATGTTGCATTAGGTAAACATACCCATATCAAGATTAATCGTCAATGAATCTGACGAAGTATTCATAACCACCTCGGGCTCTTACATTCATCGGTCCGCAAACGTCCGAATGTATTAGCTCAAGTGGTTGACTGGCTCTTAGACCTTTTCCAGTAGAAGGTCTTTTGGTCATTTTTACTTCTAAACAGGATTAACAGACTGGTAAAGTTCCGATATTTAACTAGTTTAAGGCTCATTTCTTTATCAATCTGTCTATCCGGTCAAGGTTGATATGATCAAGTCTAAGATGCCATAGATATGTGTTATCGTTAGAAATCTTTGGCCGTTTAGTTTTAGGTTTCTCAACCTTAAACATTTCAGTGTTGAGCAGTGACCAATGTGTTAACGGTATTAACACATACAAGTTATTTTCTGAGTTTCCTGTGCATATGGTTAATCTATTTCTACCAATAATAAATTGCTATTAAAAGAAACTGAATAACCATCATCCAAAAGTTTAGAAATAGAAATCAAATTACTGCGAAAACCAGGAATGAATAATACATTGTTCAAATTTAAATAACTGTTATTTATAAAATTTAAACTAGAAACTCCCACTGCTCTGGCTGAAAAGGCATCCCCTGTCTCGACCCTCATGATGTAGTCACCTTCAGCAAGGTCCCTCTATGAGTCAAGTAGCTGCAAAGAAGAACAAACATGGTTAGTGGCTCCAGAGTCAATAATTCATATGGATTTATCATCCTCCACTAATAGAGATTCGATGACGAGTAAATCATATTTACCTGTTTCCTTTTTCTCCTTCAGCTCAGCAAGGTATTTGTGACAATTCCTTTTCCAATCCCCATTATTGTTGCAGTGGAAACATTTTCCCTTGGGCTTAACATCCTTGGAGCATTTCTAGTTCTTCTTCTTCATGGGCTTTGCCTTAGCTTTCCCAGTGCTATTCTTCTCCATCTTTGCAGATTTAGAAGATTAGGCAACATTTACCTCAACACCAGACTTACGAGGATCCACAAGCATGGACTCGTAATGGGTGAGCTTATTAAGCAGAAAGTAAGAGTCAACTTGTACATAACATAGTTGCTTTTAAACTGCAGGAAACTCTTCGGAAGAGTTTCCATAATCATGGTCACCTGGCTATGCTCGTCAATACGAGCTCCATGGGTTTCAGTAGTGTCGAGATATATCGTCATCCTCAAAGTGCTCTCGGACTGATGTCCCATCCTTCATCCTAGCAGTCATTGCTGAGACCTTGGCTTCATGACGTTGACGCTCCGAAGGCTGCCCAAACATGACCTGTAATGACTACATCATCTGAGATGCTAAAGCCATAGGTTCATGCTTTGCAGCAAAAACCTTAGACATCCCTGCTAACAAGTAGCAGCGGGCTTTCTCATTTGTTTCGACCCATTTCTGGTAGGTATCACACACAGCTTGTCTAGTATTTCTGGCCGGCTCGGGAGGACTCTCCTCCGTCAGGACAAACTTTAGATCTTTGCATACTAGGATATCGTTCATGTTACTTTTCCACTTAACATAATTTTCTCCCGTTAATTTATTGTTTGAGAGTATGGAAATAATTGGATAAACCATGGCTGAAAAATAAAATAATCATGCATTTAACATTCATTCATCGCATATTAAAATCATCAAACAAGTTTGGTATAAAATTAAACAAGATGCATGAACCATAAATAACGAATTAGAAACCTAAGAGAATTATTATACCACGGAAATCTATCATCCCACAAGTAATTGCCGCCGTAGGGTAGGTCAAGTACTTGCATGATAGATCGAGACAATCTCAGTCGATTAATATATGCGGGAATAACTCTTATTCCTATATTCAACAACTACCGTTTCATTCGATCAAGGAATTTTATTATCAATTAATTATTCCTTTGTGAGTGTGACCCGCCGTTTCGGGATTCTTGGACTTAATGAGTGAAGTATCGCCATAGGGTAGGACAGTTCACTAGATACATCTAGAATCCCTATCCACTCGGAATCCAAACCTGATATTGACCCAAAATGGACACCATCCGTAGGGGGACGAAAGCAAAGCCGTCTCGAAATGCTTTTTGCATCTCACATTTTCGGACTAACAACGGAGATCGCAGGATATATTATCTTATATCCCTCTCCCAATCACTATTTTAAAATTAAGGTTTCTAAATATAAAATATCTAATATTTTAATTTAACTAGTGTGAATAAATTTATGGCGGCTAAATCATAACTCCTATTAACACTAGTACACTATTAGTGACCTAACCAATTTTAACTCTTAAAAATTGTATCACTAATTTCCATTAGTCTATACTAATTGTATTACTCAATTAAACTAATTTAATTAGAGTGGTATTTGTGACCAATTATATTTTAACTTTTAAAATACTAGAACACTAATAGGTTTAAAATTTTAGAATCCTAAAATGGTCAAGATTTATATTAAACTATTTAATTAATCTTAGTGCGTTATAAAATCCAATGGTACGTGGAATTTTATCCCGAGTGCAAACCATATTACCGTCTATTCGGATTCAGCTATGGAATTTATATCCGGGTTTCCATCCTATATATCAATGGAATTTATTATACACTAATTAAGTCCAATATATTAGAATTCAAATTTTAAACCATAAATCCAATTAATCCAATTAATTGATTTCCATGCATATCGTATCTAATTTAAACACTTTAAATCATATAAAATCATATTTCATGTCTATAATGATAATGCATCTAAAACATGTTTTGGCATGTGAAATGCAAGAGTATGCACCTTAAGCTATATGACATGTTATTCAAACAATTCGAAATTAAACATACATACAACATAAAAAATATTTTACATTGACCAGACACTTATCTTTCCTATACTAATCTAATTAGTACATAAAATTACCAAGGCATCCCCTGGGCTTCAAATCCCACTCCAAGGTGGTGTTGGCTCCTTTTGCGAATTCGGTGCTCCAAATTATAACAATTAAAATTTTTACATCGAAAAATAAAATTACAACAATTGTAGAAAATGACCTTATGGCCTTACATCCCAAAATCAAAACCAACTACTAAAATAAGAGCCGAAAAAATTTACGACCAAAGTAAAATCCATTCATCACATGAAAAAATAAAAACATTCATCATATGAATATTATTTTGTGCCTATTCATCTAAACATGCATAATATTTATAACTGATATAAACATATTAAAAACAGTAACTTTAAATGAAAAAAAGAAGGGTTAAGAAAAATTTTCAACCTTGCTCTCGATACCAATTGTGGGAAACGCTTTCCTCGCGCAGCGGAAACAGTTTAGGCACACAGATCAGACTTGAAAAATATTTATGCTCTTTTCCTTTAAGAAAAATTTCAGCCCTGAAACAACCTCCAAACAGCCCTCGAACAACAACAGAAAACCGGACTGTTTTAGCACCCGAAATGCGCCCAGCACACTCCCGAACACCCCCTGAAATTATGTGGACAATGGCTGTATTTTGGTTCTGATTTTTCAATTGAAAACAACCCCAACACATCTCCAAAGCACCACAATATGTTCCCTAAAAATTCTGGATTAAAACGAAACCAAACCGGGTTCCGTTTCACCAAGCAAAGGGGCGGCAATGGGCAATATTTAGCCTTACTGTCGTGAACAAAAAAAAAAGATAAAGATGAAGAAAAGTTCGACATCACAAAGTCTTCTGAGCTATGTCTCGTTACCAACGAAAACTTGTGTGGGCAAGACTCACAAAATAATC
This sequence comes from Zanthoxylum bungeanum, assembly GCA_019454045.1. Lineage (NCBI taxonomy): Eukaryota > Viridiplantae > Streptophyta > Magnoliopsida > Sapindales > Rutaceae > Zanthoxylum > Zanthoxylum bungeanum. The sequence continues at coordinate 129,536 of SKCR01007783.1, forward strand.
CCTAAACTATTTAGTGATTGAGTCACACAACAATTTTTGCTTTTGATTTTGATTTTGATTTTTTTCTTGTTTTTCTTTCTCAACAATTGAGAGGATTTGGAAGAAGAACCAAAAGATGGCTAAGGTTAGAATGAGAAATTAGGCAAAAAAAAAAAAAATCTAATTTTCTTTTATACTTAGGATTATTTGTTTCGAAAACAAATAAATCCCCTCCCCTCCCACCTTAGCAAGTTTCGGCCAAGGCATAAAAAAAATATAAATTTTCCATTAATTTTGTAACAACCATATTAACTTTCCTTAAAGCTAATATATGTTACAAAGTTGAATAGTTAATACCCATTTAAATGGTGTAACTACCAAAATAATGCCAAGGGTTTCCAAAACCCAAAAATTGGAAATTCCAATTTTAGCCTTCATTTAAATTATATCATATATAATTTAAAATAAATAATTATCATATAATCATTTATTATATAAATCATATATTAACTTTTAATATATAGTTCCAAGTGTGACAAATAATATTATTAATTATATTAATAATATTTATACATATGTGAGTATATAATTGGACTATCCAATTATATTAAATCCGCTATAGTAAATCGAGCTATCACGGGGACCAAATGGACCTACGGTTCCGAGCTCCAATAATCTCGAAATATTTATTAAGCTCTTAATTAAATATTCTGATTTATTAACTTCGGGTTATTCCACTAAAAACCTGAAGCTGCACTCTCGTTGCCGCATATGATATATTAAGCCGAACCAAGTCGGTGTCCATCGATATAGTCATTACATATAGATTAACCCTTTACGAGTATCTCGTAATTAGAGTCGGGTCATAATATCTGTTATATCCCTCTAATTATTTTTACCTTAAGTACTATTGATTCTCTAATGAATGATTTATTTATAACCATTATGAATTTTAATCTTTCTATTCGTAATGGAAAGACTTGAGCGCTCAAATCGTTCAAACACCGAATCAACCCTTAAGAAAGATACTTATAAACTTCTCGCAAGAAGGAGTGAACTCCATGTCTATGTAAAACATTCCCAGCTACATAACAAACCATGCCCCCAAAGTACGTAATTATTGGTCGGGACTGCTACACCAACCTCACCTTTGTAAATCAAAGGACATAGCCTGCCATGCAGGAGTTCGTCATACACTCAGGATTAAGATCAATCCATATATGACCATCTAGTATATCGAAATAACTTTCTTTGTTTAACGGATATTATAAGAATGTCATTTCCATCTGGGTCCAGTCTTATATGATCACATCATACAAGGTGCCTCAATTCTCATGTCTCTAAATAAACGATCCCGGATCAAGGTCACCATACAATTATATAATGGACCACAGCTATAAATAAACCACAAACAAAGTACCCGCTTTGTTTTCTCTCTATGGACTATTTAAGAGTACTAACTTTAGACCTAAATCCTCTTGTGTATGACACTCATACACTAAGTCTGAAGGTACATAAGTAATCTAGGGTATTCAAGATAATTTATAATATGCGAAATTTAAACAAACAATTTGATAAATGAATAATGCATCATTATATTTCAAAATATATAAAGTCATTTACATTATATGTAGCTCTAGGGCATGCATCCCAACAATCTCCCACTTGAACTAGAGCAAATGGGACATGTCACGTAATCCTAGACCATCTAGGTGACCTTCAAACACTTTAGCTGACAAGGTCTTTGTAAAAGAATCAGCCAGGTTCTCTGCGGATGCGATCTTTGTGACGGTAACATCTCCTCTCTGCACTATCTCCCCGATGAGTTGGTATTTCCTATCTATATGATTTCCCCTCTTGTGGCTTCTTGGTTCTTTGGAGTTTGCCACTGCACCACTATTATCGCAATAAAGTGTGAGTGGTCTATCCATATCCGGAACAACTTCTAGATCTCCCAAGAATTTACGGAGCCAGACTGCTTCCTTAGCTGCTTCACAAACTGCTACATATTCAGCCTCAATGGTGGAGTCAACAATGCAAGATTGCTTTATACTCTGCCATAATATAGCCCCACCACCTAGGGTAAACACCGATCCAGATGTTGATTTTCTAGAATCGACATCTGTCTGAAAATCAGAGTTTGTATATCCCCTTAGGATCATATCCTCACCGAAATACACAAACATATAATCTCTCGTTCTCTTAAGATACTTGAGAATATGTTTCACAATCACCCAGTGATCCAATCATGGGTTCGACTGAAACCTACTGACTACTCCCACTGTAAAACAAATGTCTGGTCTCGTGCATAACATAACATACAGGAGACTACCAACTGCTAAGGCTATGAGATATGTCTCTTTTCCTCAACATCTGGAGGTGTCTTAGGAGACTATTCCTTTGACAAATGAATTCCATGCCGATAAGACATATTGCTTTTCTTGGAATTTTGCATTCCAAATCGTACGAGGATCTTGTCGATATAGGATGCCTGAGACATAGCTAACAGTCGTTTCTTACGATCTCGCAGTATCTGAATCCCAAGAACATAATCGACCTCTCCCAAATCTTTCATTTAGAATTGGTTAGCTAGCCGGGTTTTCATGTCCGATAATATCTTTACATCATTCCCAATGAGTAAAATATCATCGATGTATAAAATAAGAAAAATCACATTCCTGTCAATGACGCGTTTGTATACACAAGGCTCATCAACATTCTGCTCAAAATCATAAGACTTGATCGTGTATCAAATCTTATATTCGAAGATCAAGATGCCTGCTTAAGTCCATAAATGGACTTTTGCAGCTTGCAAACCTTTTACTCTTGACCTTGGGCTATGAACCCATCTAGTTGTATCATATAGATACTCTCATCAAGATTGACATTCAAGAATGCAGTCTTGATATCCATTTGCCAAATTTCATAGTCATAATATGTGGCAATGGATAGAAGAGTGTGGATGGATTTGAGCATGACTACTGGCGAGAAAGTTTCCTCATAGTCAACTCCCTATTTCTGGGTATAACCCTTGGCCACTAGCCTAGCCTTGAAGGTATGTACCTTCCCATATGCTCCCCTCTTCCTTTTGTAGATCCACTTGCAACCTATGGGTTTCACCCCATCAGGTTGGTCTACAAGTTCCCAGACTGAGTTGGAGTACATAGACTTCATCTCTAGGTTCATAGCTTTGAGTCATTCATTTTTATCATAATCATCCATTGCACTACGATAGGTCAATGGATTATCTATACCATTGCTGGATGTGACAACTTATGCCACTCCAATCCCAAGGTAGCGATCAGGTTGTCGTACAACCCTCCCACTGCGTCTAGGTGGTAGATCATCACGACGAACTTGCATCTGACTCTCAGATTTCGAAGGTGCAATGTATTTGTGAACTGTCGTTGATGATGGTGTGTTGGTCGAACCAGCAAGTAACTCCTCGAGTAGCACCTTACTTCGACGCTTGAACTCCCTCATATAATCCTCCTCTAGAAACTTAGCATTTGTCGATACAAACACTTTGTTGTCACATAGTTGTGGGAACACAAGAATCTGGGCGACGCATGCTGTCCCGGGCTCGCGGCCCGGTCGGGAGTACGGAGTAGCCACGGGGGACTAAACCGGAGAATAATGGAGTCGCCACCCGGTGTGAACCAGGAAAATGAGATTTAAGGCCGCACTCACCCCTCGCAAGGGAATACCTCAAACCGTTGGGTTCGGAATGGTCCCTTACTCATGCCACTTGTGATGAAAGGAATTATGTAATAATTTAATTAGGCTTAAGTAGCACTTATTTCCAAGAGTATCATGCTTCTAAATTCACATGTACAAAATGAAACTTACACATACATTTCACATCTAAGATTGCATGCTTGAAAATACCTCAAAGTAACAACGAACATACAATTTCATTTAGCATATCATGTTCACGGAAAACACAAGCATACATACTAACCATACAAGCATACATATTAGCACTTTTCCAAGTGATACGTGGAATTGTATCCCAAGTACAGACCGTACTACCGTCCATTCGGAATCGGCTACGGAATTTATGTCTGGGTTTCCATCCGATATACCACAAGAAATAATACTCCCAAAGTCATCATGACATAGGTATATGAATCGTAATACGTTAAATCAAGACTAAGGCAAATGACGCAACCAATGGAACAAACATGCATTTCATTATGATGTGCACAAAGATAAGAACGACTATATGGGGGTTTCATAAAAAATCACCTAAGAAACAATTATACATGGCATGTGATGAATATGTCTCAGTTCAGTGTGTTCGCGTTCGTGTAGCGTTCGTAAACGCGTTCGAACGGTAAACAGAAGGTTCGCGTTCGTATGGCGTTTGGTAACGCGTTTGAACGGAACCAGACCTGATGCATGATAAGACTAAGAAAGTACGTGTGCGTTCATGTAGCGTTCGAGAACACGTTCGAACGGTAAACAGAAGGTTCGCGTTCATATAGCGTTCGAGAACGCGTTCGAATGGAACCAGACCTGATGCATTATGAGACTAAGAAAGTGCGTGTGTGTTCGCGTAGCGTTCGAGAACGCGTTCGGTGATGTGTGGAGGTTTATGGGGCTGATTTTCAGTGGTGATTAGGGGTTGTTTTGGTGGTTGTAGGGGGTGTGAATGGCTACTGTATTTTCGGTGATGTGAGGGTAAGGATGAAGGGAATGATTTGCTATCTTTCTTGTGATTGGCGTGTGATGTCTTAAGGTTTCTTGCTGTGACTTGCGTGTGAGTAGTGTATGAGCTAGGGAAGTGCATGTCTTAGTGAGGGGTTGTTTATATAGAGAAGGGCTAGGGCTTCACCTTGTCTCACAAGGAAGGGATTTTGGCATTAAAAATAGGATTTGATTTGGTGTTGAGCAAGGAAAGTCAAAGATTGAGGGGGGACAAATCTTGGCTAGATAAGGAAGTCTATATCTTTAATTTGTTATGATTAATTTTAATTAGGCATGACATCTTTTTAATTTAGTATGTGATTTGTTTAGTTAGGAAGCTAATATATTTGATTTATCTTATTAGGTATGATTATATTTTATGTTTTATTTAATTGGTAAATGGTTTAAATATTTTATTTAATATTTAATGTTTAATTTAATTAAATTGGGATGTGTTTTATGGGCTCTGGGGGGCTAATTGGGCTGGGGTGCGAGGCTAGCAGCAAAACCAGAAATACCGACTCCGTTCGAACGTCCATTCGAACGCGGCACGAACGTCCGCAATCTGCCTGACGTTCAAATGAAGTAACGAACGCAGCACCAACGAAGACAGTGAACTTGTGAAATGAACTTGATGACGTACTTATTTCGAATTTCCCATTCCGACATTCGTTTCCCGCAATATCCTTAGCTAAAAAAGTAGTGCCTCCAACTGAGACTCATCATCGGGTTTCAGATGCGATAATGCAATGCCTACAGTCGCCCCCACTTTGATGGGACTTGTGCAGTGTGTGACTTTGAACAATCCTATCAAAGTTATGCAATGCATTTTCACTTACCTGGCTCGGCTGCTGCCTCGAGCTGAGTTGGTGCTGCAGTGGACCTCGATCCTGGGACACATCCCAATAACCACATCCGACAACGGGGGCACCTCGACCTTGGGCACCTCGACCCAACACCGCTGACTATATGGACCTCGCCCTCGAACTGATGATGTAGTGGGTACCTCGACCCTGGGCACCTCGACCCGGAACTACAACTGACAACGGGGGCACCTCGACCCTGTGCACCTCGACCCAATACCGCTGACTATAGGGACCTCGCCCTCGAACTGATGATGTAGTGGGTACCTCAACCCTGGGAACCTCGACCCGGAACTACAACTGACAACGGGGGCACCTCGACCCAATACCGCTGACTATAGGGACCTCGCCCTCGAACTGATGATGTAGTTGGTACCTCGACCCTGGGCACCACGACCCGGAACTACAACTGACAACGGGGGCACCTCGACCTTGGGCACCTCGACCCAACACCGCTGACTATAAGGACCTCGCCCTCGAACTGATGATGTGTCTCCATACCCGGAGATGACATGATATGGGCCTCGCCCCCAAGCTGATATGGGCCTCGCCCCTTGGGACTCGTCCCAAAACTGAAATTGTGTTGACGCTGTTTGGCTCCTTTCTGCCGCTTTCTCCTTTCTTCGAACATGCGAACACAAAACAGAAACAAACACGAAGAGAATGCAATGTTACGTGTATGCATGAACGATTTTCTTATTCCGTTGGGTTAGGTCTTCTGCTAATTCTCGTGGTGACTGCTCGGTCTTCTCTCCCTCAGGCAAAGTATTGCTTCAATCTGTCTAAGTTGATCGGCTCGGTGAACTCGTTCCCCTCCAAGTCTGATAGCTTCACTGCTCCATTTCCCATTACCTTCTGCACTATGTAAGGTCCTTCCCAGTTTGGTCTGAATTTTCCTCTCAGACTTCGTTCTCTTCTCATCCAATAGTGCTAACTGATCAAACCTCTGTGCGGCCCAATCCTGTTCCGGTAATTCTGCCTCTGTTAATACCCTCATAGACTGTATTTCCACTTCTACCGGCGATACTGCTTCCATTCCATAGACCAAAGAGTAAGGTGTGGCCCATGTTGCTGTTCTCACTGATGTTCTGTACCCCCACAAAGCATACGGTAATTTCTCGGACCAATCTCTGCAATTTTCTGTCATCTTGGCTAGAATCGTCTTTATAGTCTTGTTGGCTGCCTCAACTGCCCCATTTGTCTGCGGCCTGTACGGTGATGACTTGTGGTGGCCTATCCCATACCTCTGTAACATTGCCTTCGTCTCTCCTTGAAACTGAACTCCGTTTTCCGTCACTACATGATGCGGCATACCATACCGACAAATGAGGTTCCGAGCTATAAATTTTGCCATCTGTTTTGCTGTAACATTGCGGAATGATTCGGCTTCCACCCACTTCGAGAAGTAATCTACTGCCAATACTATGAAGCGATGCCCATTTGATGCATTCGGTCGAATTTCCCCAATCATATCAATCCCTCATGCTGAGAAAGGCCACGGCTTTGACAACCCATACAATTCTATGTGCGGTAAGTGATTCAAATTACCATGTGCTTGACAGTCATGACAGTGCTTCACCATCTTCACGCAATCTATTTCCATGGTTGACCAATAAAAACCTTGTCTCACTATCTTGCGGGACAGATTCAACCCGTTCATGTGCGGACCACATATCCCGGCATGTATTTCTTCCATTACATCCTGAGCTTCTTCTTTTCTCAAACACTTCAACTGAATACCGTTTGCCTGTCTCTTGTACAGTTCCCCTTTAAAAATCACATACTGGGAAACTAACTTCTGAATGACTATTCTGTCTTTTCTGCCTGCCCCTTCCGGGAGTTCACCATGTTCCAGATACCTCTGAATGTCACAATACCAAGGTTTACCGTCGTCGACCTCAACTTCCAGAATTCTTTCTATCTCATAAACAGGTTTGCTTGCTGTTGTCAGTATCAACGGTCTCATCACTAACTTTTCTGGATTTTCCCAAGTCGCTGCAAGTGTAGCCAATGCATCTGCCATTTGATTCTCTTCTCTCGGTAAGTGCTGAAACTTACACTCGGGGATAACCTGTGCCAACTTTCTGAGGTGAAAAAGGTAATGTTTCAATCGTTCTTCTTTCAATTCCCATTCTCCTCGCATCTGCTGGACTACCAACATAGAATCTCCGTAGACTTCCACACTCCCGGCCTTCAAGGCTATCAATGATGTCAAACCAAAAGCGCATGCTTCATACTCGGCCATGTTATTAGTCACTCTGAATGTCAACCTCTTGGCCAAAGGCAAAGTCTCTCCTTAGGGGGTCACTATCACGATCACAATCCCGGCTCCCTTGTAATTCACTGCTCCGTCAAAATACATCTTCCATCTCTGAACTGTTATTGCTTGGATCTCTTCATCTGGAAATTCGAACTTATATTGATCCCCCTCAACAGGTTGCATTGCCAGAAACTCTGCTACTGTTCGCCCTTTGATCACTTTGGAGGTGAGATACTCAATGTCAAACTCTGTCAGCAATACCACCATCTGCCCAATTTTCCCACTAGTGAAGGCACTGAATGAAGATACTTCAGAGGATTCTCCTTTGCCACTACCTGGATCTTGTATGACTGAAGTAATGTCGCAACTTTCTGGAAGCCCATACCACTGCAAGACAGATCTTCTCAACCTCCTGATATCGAGCCTCATACGGGAGCATCTTCTTACTCAGATAGTAAACGGCATGTTCTACCCCTGTCTCATCTGCCTGTACCATCATTGCCCCCAGTGCTTCTGATTCTATAGCCAAATACAATATCAAAGGTCTGCCCGGTCTCGGAGGTTTCAATACAGGTGGCTTCACCAAGTACTCTCTGATTCTGTCGAAGGCTGTCTGACACTGTTCATTCCATCTCACTGGCAACTCTCGGAAGGAACATTTCCAGTGCTTTCTTTGTATTAAGCCGCAAGTTGTATCTGTCAACTCTCTGAAGGAACCTTTCCAGTGCTTCAATATGCCCAACCCTTGTCTCTGATTTCACCATCATGTCATCCACATACACCTCAATCTCTTTGTGCATCAAGTCGTGGAACAATGTAGTGGCCATCCGCTGATAGGTAGCCCCCGCATTCTTAAGCCCAAACGGCATAACCTTGTAACAATAAGTACTACACTCAGTAACAAATGCAGTCTTATGTTTGTCTTCCTCGGCCATGAGAACCTGATTATAACCTGAAAACCCATCTGCAAATGAATACATAGCAGATAAAGCCGCACTATCAACCAAAACATCTATATGCGGCAGAGGAAAATCATCTTTCGGACAAGCCTTATTGAGATCTCTGTAGTCTACACACATTCTGACCTTCCCGTCTTTCTTTGGCACCGGTACTATATTAGCCAACCATTCAGGATACTTTACTACTTCCAGGAACCTCACATCTATCTGTTTCTTAACTTCTTATCTGACTTTCTCAGCCCATTCTGGTCTCATCCGTCGGAGTTTCTGTTTTATTGGCCTCATATTCGGATAAGTTGGTATTGTGTGTTGGGCAATGTTTCTGTCTACCCCGGGCATGTCCTCATAGGACCAAGCAAACACTCTGGCATATCTGACCAACACTACTTCTAGTTTTGTCCTTTCTTCAGAGGTAACTTCACTTGCAATCAGAATTTCCTTGGGGTTCTCAAGCGTTCCCAAGTAAATGCAGTAGTTCTGGCCGAACTGATATCAAATATGCTTGATTCGTGCAGAGTAAATGGAAATGACTCAGGCAAGTAAGCAAAAGAAATGTCTTTATTATTGGATAATGCGGAAGTACATTCAAACAAATCAGGAAGGTAAATGTCTTCATCATCTATAGACACTTCTTCCTCTGCAATCAGGTATTCCTCAGGCTTTTCATCCTCTCTCCCAGAGTCAGGCTCTCAAACTTCATCAATTCCTCTTCCCATTCTCTGCTTCCACAGCTTCTTTAATCAGCGGTTTCTCACCCAACAAATCCTGGAAGATCTCAAATCCAGGTACCACAATCCCATTAACTTCCACAGGTTCAGGCTCCCCTTGATATCCTGAAGCTTTCACAAAACATTCCATCAGTTTCAGGCCCTTTTTCTTGACCTTCGGTTTTTCTTCATCAGATCTATACCCCAAACCTTTCCGAGTGGTCTGTCCTCTGAAATCTGGCAACTTTGAACGGAACCAGACCTGATGCATTATGAGACTAAGAAAGTGCATGTGCGTTCGCGTAGCGTTCGAGAATGCGTTCGAACGGTAAACAGAAGGTTCGCGTTCGTGTAGCGTCCGAGAACGCGTTCGAACGGAATCAGACCTGATGCATGCGACACAAAGAATAAAGATGACAATGTCAAGCTCAGTATGTCCGATCAAACGTATCTTGCATTCAACCGAACACACATCAATCGGCGTGGCAAAGCATCGTGGTAAAGGGGTTTAACCCCTCCCCATAGGGGATCTCACATTGCACTTACTAAGCTCATGCGCTCGATTGAATCATGCATACAAAGAATTAAAAGCAATAATATTAAACGTAGTATGCCCGATTGAACGTATCTTGTATTCAACCGAACACACATCAACCGGCGCGGCAAAGCATCGTGGTAAAGGATTTTAACCCCTTCAATTAAGGGACCTTCCATCGCACTTACTAAGCCCATGCACTCGATTGCATCATGCATACAAAATAAAGAGAATCATATCAAACTTAGTATGCCCGATTGAACATATCTTGCATTCAACCGAACACACATCAATCGGTGCGGCAAAGCATCGTGGTGAAGGATTTTAACCCCTCCAATTAGGGGACCTTTCATCGCACTTACTAAGCCCATGCACTCGATTGTATCATACATAAATAAGCAACATGCAGAATTCAAGTAACGAAAAATAGATAAATCAATCCAACATGAAACAAAAGAAGGTGCCGTTTACTCAAGTGGTACGTGAAGTTGTATCCCAAGTACAGACCGCACTACCGTCCATTCGGATTCGGCTACGGAATTTACGTCTGGGTTCCATCCTATATACCACAAGAGACGACACTCTTCCATTCATCCAATACCCACAACACACATCATATACAAACAATATTCAACAAAGAATTAAAATACAGTCAAAATAAATGACAAGAATCAAATGAAGATGAGTGTGGGAAGTACCCTCAGGTCTAACCTTTTAAGCCGTCTCTCGGACTCGCGTTTCACGCAGATCGGAATGGGTAAAACTCCGCAACTTTTCTGGTTCACTGGTTTGCCTTTTCCTTCGCTGTTCGGCCACTCAAGCTACTGTTTCGACTCCGTTTTGCTGCTGTTTCCTTGTGGTTTTGCTACCGTTTCCTCTGTATTTTCTGCTTACTGTTTCAGGTCTTGTTTTTGGTGTTTTAGGCTACTATTTTTGACGTAGTTTACCGCTGTTTTAAGGTGATTTTGGGCTGCTGTGTTTGGTGTGATTTTCGGTGATGTGTGGAGGTTTATGGGGCTGATTTTCGGTGGTGATTAGGGGTTGTTTTGGTGGTTGTAGGGGGTGTGAATGGCTACTGTATTTTCGGTGATGTGAGGGTAAGGATGAAGGGAATGATTTGCTATCTTTCTTGTGATTGGCGTGTGATGTCTTAAGGTTTCTTGCCGTGACTTGCGTGTGAGTAGTGTATGAGCTAGGGAAGTGCATGTCTTGGTGAGGGGTTGTTTATATAGAAAAGGGCTAGGGCTTCACCTTGTCTCACAAGGAAGGGATTTTGGCATTAAAAAGAGGATTTGATTTGGTGTTGAGCAAGGAAAGTCAAAGATTGAGGGGGGACAAATCTTGGCTAGATAAGGAAGTCAATATCTTTAATTTGTTATGATTGATTTTAATTAGGCATGACATCTTTTTAATTTAGTATGTGATTTGTTTAGTTAGGAAGCTAATATATTGATTATCTTATTAGGTATGATTATATTTTATGTTTTATTTAATTGGTAAATGGTTTAATATTTTATTTAATATTTAATGTTTAATTTAATTAAATTGGGATGTGTTTTATGGGCTCTGGGGGGCTAATTGGGCTGGGGTGCGAGGCTAGCAGCAAAACCAGAAATACCGACTCCGTTCGAACAACCATTCGAACGCGGCACGAACTTCCGCAATCTGCCTGACGTTCGAATGAAGTAACGAACGCAGCACCAACGAAGACAGTGAACTTGTGAAATGAACTTGATGACGTACTTATTTCGAATTTCCCCTTCCAACCTTCGTTTCCCGCAATATCCTTAGCTAAAAAGGTAGTGCCTCCAACTGAGACTCATCATCGGGTTTCACATGCGAAAATGCAATGCCTACAATAGTCTCTTTAGGATAGCCTACAAATAGGAACACCTGAGAACGTGGCTCCAAATTTGTAGTCTTATTGTTCAGCACTTGTGCTGGACACCCCTATATGTGGAAATGTGGTAAACTAATTTTACGACCATTCCACAACTCTAAGGGAGTCTTAGGAATAGACTTAGATGGAACTACATTAAGGATATGCATTGTAGTTTGCAGTGCATATCCCCAGAACGAACTAGGTAGTAAGTTATAACTAAACATAGATCTTATCATGTCTAGTAAGGTACGATTTCTCCTCTCTGCAACACCATTTTGCTGTGGTGTTCCAGATGTTGTGAGCTGGGATACTATCCAATGCTCAACTAAGAATTCCTCGAAATATCTGTCAAGGTATTCTCTTCCACGATCTGATCGTAGAGTTTTGATTGTTTTACCTAACTGGTTCTCAACCTCAGCACGATACTCCTTAAACTTTTCAAAAGTATCTTACTTACATTGCATTAGGTAAACATACCCATATCTGTAATAATTGTCAATAAATCTGACGAAGTATTCATAACCACCTCGGGCTCTTACATTCATCGGTCCGAATGTATTAACTCAAGTGGTTGACTGGCTCTTATACATTTTCCAGTAAAAGGTCTTTTGGTCATTTTTCCTTCTAAACATGATTAACTGACTGGTAAAGTTCTGAGCTTTAACTAGTTTAAGGCTCATTTCTTTATCAATATGTCTATTCGGTCAAGGTTGATATGACAAAGTCTAAGATGTCATATATATGTGTTATCGTGAGAAATCTTTGGTCGTTTAGTTTTAGGTTTCTCAACCTTAAACATTTCAGTGTTGAGTAGTGAACTATGTGTTAACGGTCTTAACATATACAATTTATTTTCTGAGTTTCCTGTGCATATGTTAATCCATTTCTACCAATAATAAATTGCTATTAAAAGAAACTGAATAACCATCATCTAAAAGTTTAGAATCAGAAATCAAATTCCTGCGAAAACCAAGAATGAATAACACATTGTTCAAATTTAAATAACGGTTATTTATAAAATTTAAACTAGAAACTCCCACTGCTCTGGCTGAAAAGGCATCCCTTGTCCGGACCCTCATGATGTAGTCACCTTCAGCAAGGTCCCTCAATGAGTCAAGTAGCTGCAAAGAAGAACAAACTTGGTTAGTGGCTCCAGAGTCAACAATTCATGCAGATTTATCATCCTCCACTAATAGAGATTCGATAACGAGTAAATCATATTTACCTGTTTCATTTTTCTCCTTCAGCTCAGCAAGGTATTTGTGACAATTCTTTTTCCAATGCCTATTCTTGTTGCAGTGGAAACATTTTCCCTTGGGCTAGGCATCCTTGGAGTCTTTCTTGTTCTTCTTCTTCATTGGCTTTGCCTTAGCCTTCCCAGTGCTATTCTTCTTCATCTTTGCAGATTTAGAAGACTGGGCAACATTTTCCTCAGCACCGGACTTACGAGGATCCACAAGCATGGACTCATAATAGGTGAGCTCATTAAGCAATTGGGTCAAAGTAAAAGTCAACTTGTTCATAACATATTTGTTTTTAAATTGCAGGAAAATCTTCGGAAGAGTTTCCATAATCATGGTCACCTGGCTATGCTCGTCAATACGAGCTCCATTGGTTTCAGCAGTGTTGAGATAGGTCGTCATCCTCAAGGTGCTCTCGGACTGATGTCCCATCCTTCATCCTAGCAGTCATCGCTGATACCATGGCCTCATGACGTTGACGCTCCGAAGGCTGCCCAAACATGCCCTGCAATGACTCCATCATCTGAGATGTTAAAGCCATAGGTTCATGCTTTGCAGCAAGAACCTCAGACATCCCTGCTAACAAGTAGCAGCGGGCTTTCTCATTTGCTGCGACCCATTTCTGATAGGTATCGAGCACAGCTTGGCTAGTATTTCTGGCCGGCTCGGGTGGACTCTCCTCTTTCATGACAAACTTTAGATCTTCGCAGACTATGATAGCGTTCATGTTAATTTTCCACTTAACATAATTTTCTCCCGTTAATTTATCGCATATTAAAATCATCAAACAATTTTGGCATAAAATTAAACATGATGCATGAACCATGAATAACGAATTAACCAACTACCGTTTAATTGGATCAAGGAACTTCATTAAGAGTTAATTATTCCTTTGTGAGTGTGACCCGCTGTTTCATGATTCTTGGACTTAACGAGTGAAGTGCCGCCGTAGGATAGGTCAGTTCACAAGATACATCTAGAATCTCTATCCTCTTGCAATCCAAACCTGATATTGACCCAAAATGGACATCATCCGTAGGGGCGAAAGTAAAGCCGTCTCGAGGCATTTTTTGAATCTCACATTTTCGGACTAACAACGGAGATCGCAGGATATACTGTCGTATATCCCTCTCACACTCACTATTTTAAAATTAAGGTTTCTATATATAAAATATCTAATATTTTAATTTAATTAGTGTGAATAAATTTATGGCGGCTAAATCATAACTCATATTAATACTAGTACACTATTAGTGACCTAACCAATTTTAACTCTTAAAAATTATATCACTAATTTCTATTAGTCTCTACTAATTGTATTACTCAATTAAACTAATTTAATCAGAGTGGTATTAGTGACCAATTATATTTTAACTTTTAAAATACTAGAACACTAATAGGTTTAAGATTTTAGAATCCTAAAATGGTCAAGATTTATATTAAACTATTTAATTAATCTTAGTGCGTTATAAAATCCAATGGTACGTGGAATTGTATCCCGTGTGCAGACCATATTACCGTCCATTTGGATTTGGTTATGGAATTTATATTCGGGTTTCCATCCTATATATCAATGGAATTTATTATGCACTAATTAAGCCCAAAATATTAGAATTCAAATTTTAAACCATAAATCCAATTAATTGATTTCCATGCATATCATATACTAATTTAAACACTTTAAATCACATAAAATCATATTTCATGTCTATAATGATAATGCATCTAAAACATGTTATGGCATGTGAAATGCAAGAGTAGGCACCATAAGCTATATGACATGTTATTCAAACTATTCGAATTAAACATACATATAACATAAAAAATATTTTGCATTGACCAGGCTATTTAGAATCCTAAAATGGTCAAGATTTATATTACACTATTTAATTAATCTTAGTGCGTTATAAAATCCAATGGTACATGGAATTGTATCCCGAGTGCAGACCATATTACCGTCCATTCGGATTCGGTTATGAAATTTATATATCGGTTTCCATCCTATAAATCAATGAAATTTATTATGCACTAATTAAGCCCAATATATTAGAATTCAAATTTTAAACCATAAATCCAATTAATACAATTAATTGATTTCCATGCATATCGTATTCTAATTTAAACACTTTAAATCACATAAAATCCTATTTCATGTCTATAATGATAATGCATCTAAAACATATTATGTCATGTGAAATGCAAGAGTAGGCACCCTAAGCTATATGACATGTTATTCAAACTATTCGAATTAAACATACATATAACATAAAAAATATTTTGCATTGACCAGGCTCTTATTTTTCCTATACTAATCTAATTAACGGATATTATAAGAATGTCATTTTCATCTGGGTCCAATCCTATATGATCACATCATACAAGGTGTCTTCATTCTCATGTCTCTACATGGACGATCCCGGATCAAGGTCTCCATACAAATATAGAATGAACCGCTGTTATAGATAAACCACAAACAAAGTACCCGCTTTGTTTGCTCTCTATGGACTATTTAAGATTACTAACTTCAGACTTAAATCCTCTTGTGTATGACACTCATACACTAAGTCTGAATGTACATAAGTAATCTAGGGTATTCAAGATAATTTATAATATGCGAAATTTAAACAAAAATTTTGATAAATGAATAATGCATCATTTTATTTCAAAAAATATAAAGCAATTTACATTATATGTATCTTTAGGGCATTCATCCCAACAATTACAAGGTGTCTCCCTGTAATGACCCGGGTTATTTTAACGTGTTGCATTAATTTTATTTTCGCGTGTGGGGTCGCGTCCGAACGTGAGTTCCATTTTTTTTAATTATAAAATAAGGACTTTTCAAGAAATTGATTATAAGATAATAATAATTTAATTTGAAGGACTAAATTGAAATTTATGAACTTGAATTAAAATTTCTTAGATATTTTGTTTTATAGACACGTGTAATACACACACCACACATGTTTAATATATATACACACCCACACGTTTTACACACACTTCTAATAGGCACACACACGTGGGTCATACCCACAACACACACACACAGTAAACATAAACACAAAGGAAAATAATGGGAAGAATCGAGAAGAATAAAAAGAAAGAGAAGAGATGGGAGAAATCTAGAGAAACTGAGAGAGAAATTAGAAGAAGAAGAAGGAATCAAGAAGAGAGGAGGAAGACGAGAAGCAGACTAAAAGAAAGAATCAGAGAAGAAAAGAAAAAGAAAAAAAAAAGGGACGAAGAAAGGAAAGGGGGTGAGGCCGAAAACAAGAGAAAGAGAGAGATAGGAGAAACCGAGAAAGGTAAGTATACTATGAAAAGGATTCCCTTGAGTTTAATTGCTTTTGATGTGTTTGAGTAAAGAAATAAATTGGAAAGATTGGGTTAATTGAGATGACTAGAAACATTTCAAAGTATTTAATTTTGATTAGTAATTATGAAATTGAAAGAAATTCAAAAGATTAAGGGGGGATGTAGAGTCGGCAATGACAACCCTGAAATTTGGGGAATTTTATTTCAATAAGTTATGAAAACTTATGTATGTACCATAATTTTTAGCTAATAAAATTGGTGGGTTATTGTGCTTGAATGATATTATAAGTAATATGTGGAATTTCTTGTGATAGATTGATTTATTAGTATGTTCTTGGGAATAGTAAGCAGTGTGTATTGTGCCTAATGAAGTGATGATAGCGTGGTAGTGTGAGGTGAAGTGGGAACATAGTTTAAAAACTCCATCCGAGGTGCGCCTCGAGGCGCCGCCTCGGCCGCCTCGCAGCTATGGCGCGTCAAGGCTGCCGCCTCAAACCGAGTTTTCAATAGGACCGCCTCATGACGCCTTGAGTCGAGGCGGCTTGAGGCGGTTTGAGGCGGACGCCTCAACCCAAAAGCTGTGAAGTCATTATTTTTAAAAGAAAAATAAAAATAAATATAAGGAAACTGAAAGTAGGGACAAAAAGTCTCAACTTGAGATTCTTTATAGACTAAAAAGGTACAGAAAATAAAATTTTCAATTTTATTTTCCTGGCATTATGTTAACCATATTAACAGAGTAGCTCGACTTCAATGCTTAGCCGAAAATGGCAAAATAATTATCAATAAAAATAATCATTCACTATTATATATATTTATTAATTATAATTTATTATAAATAAATTTATTTATGATAGAAATTATATATGATGATGACCTTTTGAAGGATGGCACTTCATACCCACATTTTATGCTATTAAACACAAATAATAGCCTATTCAGAGATTAGCGATCATTTTATTTCATGAACTCATTTTATTATATTTCATTTTGTTTAATTTTGATAGATTCTTTTATGTATTAGTTGTAGATTATTTATTGCTTTTAGTTTTTTTCGTGTTCGGATTGAGGCTGTCGCCTCGACCGCCTCGAGGCTGTCCGTCTCGCCTCACGTGAGGGACCGCCTCACACCGCATACCGAGTTTTCGAACCTTGAGTGGGAACCGTTTGGTTTGCTTGAAGGGTGTTTAATATGGGAGTGGAATTGATGTGCTAAGTGAAGGCTAGGGAAGCATGAATCAGAATATTTGGGTAAATTAATGAATTGGGAAAGATTGGGTTAAATTAGACGATTAAAGTACTTAAATCTGGTTTTTAAATTAAGAAACTGAAAAAAAAAATTTAACTTGTTAGGAAAGTTGGGATAAGATCGGCATAGCCCTAGAATCTAGGGATTCGTATATTGATGTAAAAGATTAAGCGTAACTATGTTTTAGAAAGTTAAATTTATAATAAAGATGAAGTATGGAAAATTTGGGTGTGTATAAATATATAACATATAAATATTCATGTACGTTAATTGTGAACAGTAAAATTTCTTGGGTTGGAAGTTAAAGACATTACACCATCGGGATACAGGATCGGTAACTATAAGGGGTAAATTAGAATGACAAGATATTATATCCAAGCCTGCAATGTGGTAGTTAGAATAATAAGCATACCTTATATATTGTGAAAAACTAGCTAAAAAGATTAGATTATTGAGTATGTATGCAAGTTATGTTACAGCATGATATGAGAAATTATGGGATGTCTGTTTTATGATGTTTATAGTTATGAATATGAAGTGTGATGCGTAAGTTAAGTATGTGGATATGAGTTTGAATAATATGCATGTAGAGCTATAAGAATTGAGGATTAAGGATTTCATAATTGTTGAAATATATAGCCGTGTGAGATGATAAAGTATGAACGTCTTATAAGAAAGTATGTGTATGATTAAATATGAATATAAATTTTACTGTTTGCAAGGTTGTGAATAAAGGAGTAAATGGTACCTAAAGATATATGATAATATGGTTAATGTATGTGTTAGTATGGATTAGTGTAGTTTTAGTAGTATGTATGTATTGAGCTTGAGCGTGCATGATGATATCATATAAGGAAATAGAATACATGTATCTTTAATTTGTGGGAATGCATGAACATATGCATGAACATATATGATAATATGAGGTAAGCATATAATAAAGTATAGCGGTGATTAGTGAAAGCATGAAATACATATGCATGTTTGTGCATCATGATTTTCATAATTGGGCTGAAAGAATGATTTTGAGATTCAAAGAGTTTTAAAGAAAAGTTTTAAAGACTTTTGGAAGAAAAGCATTTCAGAAAATATTTTTAGAGTTTTGAGATACAATATACGTGATTTTATGTTTTTCGGGGCATGAGGTAAAAACTCACCCCAGTATGTAACTTGAGATTCAGTTGGAATTGACGGATACAATGGAATTGACAGATTTATATACATATGCACATGTGGAGGACTGGGGGAACGCTCCTAGATCCTCAGCGCTCAGATGGTACATTCCTGGGCGGAGATGCGCCCTCGGGCGGAGATGCGCCTACGGGCGGAGATGCGCCTTCGGGCGGAGATGCGCCTTCGGGCGGAGATGCGCCTACGGGCGGAGATGCGCCTACGGGCGGAGATTTGGTTTTCAGAAAAAAGGATTTCAGATTTCAGATATCAGTTTTTCAGAAAATGAGTTTTGAGATTTCAGATTTTCAGAAAACAGTTTTCTAAGATACAGATTTCAGTCTACAAATACAGTTTTCAAAGAGATTTTCTGGAAAGAAAAAGTAAAAATAGAGTTTCAGCAAAAAGTTTTCAGAAATGATTTTTCAGAAAAGAATATTTCAGAAAAGGATTTTCAAGCATTATAGAAGCATGGCATGTTAGAGTAGAGCTTAGTTTATAAATCATGCATATAAGTCATACATTCTGGTTATCATTTGAAATGCATATAATGGCATTAATGCATAATAGCATGATTATATCTATGTGCATAAAATTGATGTTTGTATGTATTGTAAGTTTACCTAGAATGGGTATTTTGTAAGCACTAATGTATCCTAACATGATTTCTTATATATATATATATGTGTGTGTGAATGACTACAGTGGGATAAACACGGCAAGTTAAGGTAGAGCATAATATACAGACTATGCGTATTGATTATGATTTATGATTGTTATTAGAAGTGCTTAAATGGCATTGATGCATGATAACATGGTTACATTTAGTTGTATATATGATTGATGATTGTATGCGTTGTATGTTTACATCGAAGAAGCATTTTGTGAAACACGGGGGCAATAATAATGTGGTTACGCAGACATGTATGCAAGGTTGATAATAGTATGTTAAGCGTTTAATAGAAAGAATATTTTATAATGACCGATTTGATGATATTTCGAAATAAAGGAAGAAAGGAAGTTATAATAATTACCTAAACTGGATTTCTAAAGAGTAAGTAGGAAAGAGGAAAGATATCAGAGTAACGCAGCGGAAACGTAACAGGACTTAATATAATAAATGAAATGATAGAATGTGAGGACTATATTATAGATATGTAAAGTGTAAGTAGGAAACAAGATGTAATTGTGAGTATGATTCAAAAAAAGAAATTAGTAACAAAGTGGTAATGTTTGAATATAGATAAGAGTTTTACAGTTCACTCGGAACTGGCAATTATGTGTGATTATAAAAACAGTTTAGATTATTAAAAGACTAAGAAACAGAC
The DNA here is from genome assembly GCA_019454045.1 of Zanthoxylum bungeanum. NCBI lineage: Eukaryota > Viridiplantae > Streptophyta > Magnoliopsida > Sapindales > Rutaceae > Zanthoxylum > Zanthoxylum bungeanum. Next base: position 149,716 of record SKCR01007783.1, read on the forward strand.
TTACTTGTTTATCGCTTAAGGAAAGAGCATAGTTACTTACTGAGTCATTATGACTCACATCACAATAGTGTTTGAGTTTTGCAGGTTGGTGACCTGATCGGTCGACCACAGACATTAGAGCTTGAGGAGCCGGATAGCAGCGTTGTAGTCAGCCAGTCACCAAGTCTTGGGAAAGTCGAGTCTTGTGTACAGGTTGAGTTTAAAAGCATTGTATTTGAGTATTGATGAGACGTGCTGAGCACGGAAGCTTTTGTTGTAAAAGTTTTTGTATATTCATATTTTCGGGCACGGAGCCCTGGTTGTATTATGTCTTTATGTTTGCATCGCATTTTAGTTGGGCCCTTAGATTACATTGATGTTGAGATGCCGGCCTGAGGCCGAGATTTTATTTTCAGGTTGTAAATAGATGCTGGCTATAGGCCAGGTTGCATAATGTTACAAATAAATCATGTCGAAATTTTTCTAGAATCAGAGGCTTATGGAGATGGGTTTAGCCTGTCTCCTGCCGGTAACATTGCTGCTAAGGCGGGATGTTACACTCCCCCCTTGGGAGCCCCACTGGTAGAAGGGTCGCTTATAGTTTCGGTAGGGTATGAGCTTCTTTTGTCACAGGTAGCATATGAGCATCTTCAGGTGGAGGAGGCACAAGTAGCACATGATCATCTTCTGTTAGCGGTGGCACATTGGACATGGGGATTAGGCCATTGATCATTAGGGGCGCCTCAGGCATAACTTCCTCGGGGACCACCTAAATGTCTCATTCCTCCTTTGATATCCTCAGTTGTTGGTGAAGGTCATGATCGGGGAATTTTTCAGAATAAAGTCCACTGAATTTTCCAAACCTTATATCAGGGAATCAATACGTGCCTTCTCCAATCGCTCATTAGTTTGGGCTTAGAGAGAGATTAGTTCAGTTTTGACGAAGGTCGGTTGTTGGGATATATGTCCTAGAGATTCATTTAATATAAATAGAATTATATTTTATGAAATAAAATGATGCATTATTCATTTATCAAAGTGTTTGTTTAATATCACATATTGTAAATTATCTTATTCACCGTAAATTGCTCATGTGCCTTCAAACTAAGTGTATGAGTGTCATACATAAGATGATTTAAGTTTGAAGTCAATAATCTAAAATAGTCCATAGAGAGCAAAAAAAACGGGTACTTTGTTTGTGGCTTATCCATAGCTGCGGTCCATTTTTAAAATTGTATGGCGATCTTAATCCGAGATCGTCCATGTGGAGACATGAGAATGAAGGCACATTGTATGATGTGATCATATAGGACTGGACCCAAATAGAAATGAGTTTCTTATAATATCCGTTAAATAAAGAAATTCATTTCGATCTACTAGATGGTCATATATGAATTGACCTTAATCCTGAGTGTATTACGAACTCCTGCATGACATGTTATGTCATTGTGGGACACAGAAACTGGACGACGCATGATGTTCCAGGCTCGCGGCCCGGTCGGGATTACGGAGTAGCCCGCGGGGGACTAAACCGGAGAATAATGGAGTCGCCACCCGGTATGAACCGGGAAAATGAGATTTAAGGTCGCACTCACCCCTCGCAAGGGAAGACCTCAAATCGTTGGGTTCGGAATGGTCCCTTACTTATGCCACTTGTAATGAAATGATTTATGTAATAATTTAATCAGGCTTAAGTATCACTTACTTCCAAGAGTATCATGCTTTTAAATTCACATGTACAAAATAAAAATTACACCTAAGTTTACATATATTTCACATCTAAGATTGCATGCTTGAAAGTACATCAAATGAGCGACAAACATACAACTTCACTGGCATATTATAATCAAGAAAACACAAGCACACATACTAACCACACGAGCACACATGTGAGCACCTTCTCAAGTGGTACGTGGAATTGTATCCCAAGTACAGACCGTACTACCGACCATTCGGAATCGGCTACGGAATTTATGTCTGGGTTTCCATCCGATATACCACAAGAAATAATACTCAAATGTTATCATGACATAGGCATATGAATTGTAATACATTAAACACATTGTATTCATACATGTGGGGATAGCTACTAGGAAAACTATGTATGAGATCTGATGAAAAGGACTAAGTTCAGTGGGTGCGTGTTCGCGTAGCATTTGAAAACGCATTCGAACAATAAACAGAAGGTTCGCGTTCGTATAGCATTCGAGAACGCGTTCGAACGAAACCAGACCTGATGCATGATAAGATTAAGAAAGTGCGTGTGCGTTCGCGTAGCGTTCGAGAACGCGTTCGAACGGTAAACAAAGGTTCGCGTTCGTATAGCGTTCGAGAACGCGTTCGAACGGAACCAGACCTGATGCATGATGAGACTAAGGAAGTGCGTGTGCGTTCACGTAGCGTTCGAGAACGCGTTCGAACGGTAAACAGAAGGTTCGCGTTCGTGTAGCGTTCGAGAACGCGTTCGAACGAAACCAGACCTGATGCATGCAACACTAAGAATAAAGACAACAATGTCAAGCTCAGTATGTCTGATCAAACGTATCTTACATTCAACCGAACACACATCAACCGGCGCGGCAAAGCATCGTGGTAAAGGGCTTTAACCCCTCCCCATAGGGGATCTTACATTGCACTTACTAAGCCCATGCGCTCGATGGAATCATGCAAAGAAGAATAAAAAAAAAACAATAATATCAGACTTAGTATGCCCGATTGACCGTATCTTGCATTCAATCGAACACACATCAACCGGCACGGCAAATCATAGTGGTAAAGGGCTTTAACCCCTCCCCATAGGGGATCTTTCATTCATTGCACTTACTAAGCCCATGCGCTCGATTGAATCATGCATACAAAGAATTAAAAGCAATAATATCAAACGTAGTATGCCCGATTGAACGTATCTTGCATTCAACCGAACACACATCAACCGGCGCGGCAAAGCATCGTGGTAAAGGGCTTTAACCCCTCCCCATATGGGATCTTTCATTGCACTTACTAAGCCCATGCGCTCGATTGAATCATGCATACAAAGAATTAAAAGCAATAATATCAAACGTAGTATGCCCGATTGAACGTATCTTGCATTCAATCGAACACACATCAACCGGCGCGGCGAAGCATCGTGGTTTTTTAGTGTAGTTTTGTGTGGTTATTTCAAGGGTTATAAGTGCAGTTTATGTTACTGTTTTAAGGGATTTTAGGGACTGTTTTGGGAGTGGTTTGGGCTGCTGTCCAGGCGTGTTTCAAGGGCTATTTGGGGTGTGTTTGGGCTGCTGTTTGGAGGTATATTTTCGTGATGGAGGGCTGCTGTATGGGGGAGATTTTCGGTGATGGGTAGAGGTTTAGGGGGTGCTGTTTTCGGTTATGGAGTGGAGGAGAGGAATGGAATTGTTTATGTTCTTCTTGTTGCTATTGCCTTGAGTGGCTAAGGCTCTTTTGTTGTGATTTTTGTGTGAGTTATTTGTATGAGCTAGATGATGCATGTCTTGTTTGGTTGGGGTTGTTTATATAGAGAAGGGCTAGGGTTTCACCTTATCTCACAAGGAATGGATTTTGGCATTAAAGAGATATGATTTGGTGTTAGACAAGGAAAACAAGGGATTAAGAGGGGACAAATTTGGTTTAGATTAGGAAATCAATATCTTTAATTTGTTATAATTGATTTTAATTAGGCATGACATCTTTTTAATTTAGTATGTGATTTTTAGATTTGTTTTGATTTCACCATGTGTTTAATATGTGTTTTAAGTGGGCTTGGGCGTGTGGGCCAAGGTTTGGGCGAATTGGGCTTAATGTGAGGCTAGCAACAAAACCAGAGTTACCGACAACCGTTTGAACGCCAATTCGAACGCGACAAGAACGCCTGCAATCTGCCTGACGTTCGAACGTGTTTAAGAACGCAGCACGAACGAAAACAGTGAACATGTGAAACGACTCTGATAGCATACTCATCCTGAATTTCCCCTTCCGATATCCGTTTCTCGCGACTTCCGTGACTTAAAAGGTAGTGCCTCCAACTGAGACTCATCATCGGGTTTCACATGCAAAAATGCAATGCCTACAGTCGCCCCCACTTTGATGAGACGTGTGCAGTGTGTGACTTTGAATAATCCTATCAAAGTTATGCAATGCATTTTCACTTACCTGGCTCGTCTGCTGCCTCGAGCTCAGTTGGTGCTGCAGTGGACCTCGGTCCTGGGACGCATCCCACTAATTGCAACTGACAACGGGGGCACCTCGACCCTGGGCACCTCGACCCAACACCGCTGACAATAGGGACTTCGCCCTCAAACTGATGATGTAGTGGGCGCCTCGACCCTGGGACGCATCCCGGAACTACAACCGACAACGGGGGCACCTCGACCCTGCACCTCGACACCCACCCCGCTGACAATAGGGACCTCGCCCTCAAACTGATGATGTAGTGGACACCTCGACCCTGGGACGCATCCCGAAACTACAACCGACAACGGGGGCACCTCGACCCTGGGCACCTTGACCCAACACCGCTGACAATAGGGACATCGCCCTCAAACTGATGATGTAGTGGGCACCTCGACCCTGGGCACCTCGACCCGGAACTACAACCGATAACAGGGCACCTCGACCCTGGGCACCTCGACCCAACACCGCTGACAATAGGGACCTCGCCCTCAAGCTTATACTAATGTGGGCCTCACCCCAAACTGTTGCTAATGTGGGCCTCGCCCCCAGACTGGTACTGATGTGGGCCTCGCCACTTGGGACTCATCCCCAAAACCGAAATTGCATTGACGCTGTTTGGCTCATTTTTGCCGCTTTCTCTTTTCTTCGAACCTGCGAACACAAAACAAAACAAACACGGAAAGAATGCAATGTTACGTGTATGCATGAATGATTTTCCTATTCCGTTGGTTAGGTCTTCTGCCAATTCCCTTGGTGACTGCTCGGTCTTTTTCTCTCAGGTAAAGTATTGCTTCAATCTGTCCACGTTGATCGGCTCGGTGAACTCGTTTCCTTCCAAGTCTGATAACCTCACTGCCCCATTTCCCATTACTTTCTGCACTATGTAAGGTCCTTCCCAGTTGGGTCTGTGCGGCCCATTCTAGTTCCGGTAATTCTGCCTCTGCTAAGACCCTCATAGACTGTATTTCCACTTCCACTGGTAACACTGCTTCCATTCCATAGACCAAAGAGTAAGGGTGGGCCCCTGTTGCCGTTCTTACTGATGTTCTGTACCCCCACAAAGCATATGGTAGTTTCTCGGCCCAATCTTTGCAATTCTCTGTCATCTTGGCTAAAATCGTCTTTATAGTCTTGTTGGCTTGCCTCAACTGCCCCATTTGCCTGCGGCCTGTACGGTGATGACTTGTGGTGGCCTATCCCGTACCTCTGTAACATTGCCTTCGTTTCTCCTTGAAACTGAACTCTGTTGTCCGTCACTACATGATGCGGCATACCATACCGACAAATGAGGTTCCGAGCTATAAACTTTGCCATCTGTTTTGCTGTAACATTGCGGAATGATTCGGCTTCCACCCACTTCGAGAAGTAATCTACGGCCACTACTATGAAGCGATGCCCATTCGATGCATTCGGCCGAATTTCTCCGATCATATTAATTCCCCATGCTGAGAAAGGCCACGGCTCTGACAACCCGTGCAACTCTGTGTGCGGTAGTGATTCAAATTACCGTATGCTTGACAGTCATGATAGTGTTTTACCATCTTTGCGCAGTCTGTTTCCATGGTTGACCAATAAAAACCTTGTCTCACTATCTTTCGGGACAGATTCAACCCGTTCATGTGCGGACCACATACCCTGGCCTGTATTTCTCCCATTACATGCCGAGCTTCTTCCTTTCTAAAACACTTCAACTGAATACCGTTTGCTTGCCTCTTGTACAGTTCCCTTTTCAAAGTCACATACTGGGAAGCTAACTTCTGGATGGCTATTCTGTCTTTTCTGCATGCCCCTTCCGGGAGTTCACCATGTTCCAGATACCTCTGAATGTCATAATACCAAGGTTTACCGTCGTCGACCTCAACTTCCAGAATTCTTTCTATCTCATAAACATTTCTGCTCGCTGTTCCCAGTACCAACGGTCTCATTACTAACTTTTCTGGATTTTCCCAAGTCGCTGCAAGTGTAGCCAATGCATTTGCCATCTGATTCTCTTCTCTCGGTAAGTGCTGAAACTTACACTCGGGGATAACCTGTGCTAACTTTCTGAGGTGAAAGAGGTAAGGCTTCAACCATTCTTCTTTCAATTCCCATTCTCCTCGCATCTGCTGGACTACCAACATAGAATCTCCGTAGACTTCCACACTCCCGGCCTTCAAGGCTATCAATGCTGTCAAACCAAAAGCACATGCTTCATACTCGGCCATGTTATTAGTTACTCTGAATGTCAACCTCTTGGCCAAAGGCAAAGTCTCTCTCTCGGGGGTTACTATCACGATCCCGATTCCGGCTCCCTTGTAATTCACTGCTCCGTCAAAGTACATCTTCCATCTCTGAACTGTTATTGCTTGGATCTCTTCATCTGGAAACTCAAACTTATACTGATCCCCCTCAATAAGTTGCAATGCCAGGAACTCTGCTACTGCTCGCCCTTTGATCACTTTGGAGGTGAGATACTCAATGTCAAACTCTGTCAGCAATACCAACCATCTGTCCAATTTCCCCACTAGTGAAGGCACCGAATGAAGATATTTCAGAGGATTTTCCTTTGCCACTACCTAGATCTTGTTCGACTGGAAATAATGCCGCAATTTTCTGGAAGCCCATACCACTGCAAGACAGATCTTCTCAACTTCTTGATATCGAGCCTCATATGGGAGCATCTTCTTACTCAGATAGTAAACTGCATGTTCTACCCCTGTCTCATCTGCCTGTACCATCATAGCCCCCATTGCTTCTAATTCTATAGCCAAATACAATATCAAAGGTCTGCCCGGTCTCGGAGGTTTCAATACAGCCAAGTACTCTCTGATTCTGTCGAAGGCTGTCTGACTCTGTTCATTCCATCTCACTGGTTGATCTTTTCTCAACAGTTTGAAGATAGGTTCACATACTGACGTTAACTTGGCGATGAACCGACTGTTGTACTGAATTTTTCCCAAGAATGCTCTGACTTCTTTTTCTGTCTTCGGTGCAGGCATTTCTGTGATTGCCTTGATTTTCTCAGAATCTACCTCTATTCCGCCCATTCCCACTGTATGACCAAGCAATTTCCCTGATGTCACCCCAAACACACATTTCTTGGGATTTAGCCGCAGGTTGTATCAGTCAACTCTCTGAAGGAACCTTTCTAGTGCTTCGATATGCCCACCCTTGTCTCTGATTTCACCAATCATGTCATCCACATACACCTCAATCTCTTTGTGCATCAAGTCATGGAAAAGTGTAGTGGCCATCCGCTGATAAGTAGCTCCCGCATTCTTAAGCCCAACGGCATTACCTTGTAACAATAAGTACCCCACTCGGTAACAAATGCAGTCTTGTGTTTATCTTCCTCAGCCATGAGAACCTGATTGTAACCTGAAAACCCATATGCAAATGAATACATAGCAGATAAAGCCGCGCTATCAACCAGAACATCTATATGTGGCAAAGGGAAATCATCTTTCGGACAAGCTTTGTTGAGATCTCTGTAGTCTACACACATTCTGACCTTCCCATCTTTCTTTGGCACCGGCACTATATTAGCCAACCACTCTGGATTTTTACTAATTCCAGGAACCCCACATCTATCTGTTCTTAACTTCCTCTCTGACTTTCAGCCCATTCTGGTCTCATCCGTCGGAGTTTCTGTTTTACTGGCCTCATATTCGGATAAGTTGGTATTGTTTGCTAGGCAATGTTTCTGTCTACCCCATGCATGTCCTCATAGGACTAAGCAAATACTTTGGCATATCTGACCAACACTTCTTCTAGTTTCTCCCTCTCTTCAGAGGTAATTTCACTTGCAATCAGAATTTCCTTGGGGTTCTCAAGTGTACCAAGTTAAATACAGTTGTTCTGGCCGAACTGATATCAAATATGCTTGATTCGTGCAGAGTAAATGGAAATGACTCAGGCAAGTAAGCAAAAGAAATGTCTTTATTATTGGATAATGCGGAAGTACATTCAAACAAATCAGGAAGGTAAATGTCTTCATCATCTATAGACACTTCTTCCTCTGCAATCAGGTCTTCCTCAGGCTTTTCGTCCTCTCCCAGAGTCAGGCTCTCCAACTTCATCAATTCTTCTTCTGCTTCCACAGCTTCTTTAGTCAACGGTTTCTCACCCAACAAATCCTGGAAGATCTCAAATCCAGGCACCACAATCCCATTAACTTCCACAGGTTCAGGCTCCCCTTGATATCCTGAAGCTTTCACAAAACATCCATCAGTTTCAGGCCCTTTTTATTGACCTTCGGCTTTTCTTCATCAGATTGTACCCAAACCTTTCCGAGTGTATGTCCTCTGAAATCTGGCAATTTTGAACCTTTGCCCAGTTCAAACTTCATTTTTTTCATGATCCTAGCCACCCTAGGATCCACCCATTCCTCAAAAGTAGCTGACACCTGAAACCTTGTGAAAGGTTGTATCTCCAAGGCAGCCACGACATTATCTACCTCAGCCCGGATAGTAACAACTTCACCTCATACGGGAACTTGATCATCTGATGCAAAGTGGAAGGCACGCCCCCAAGTTTGTGAAACCAAGGCCTTCCCAACAATAAGGCAAAAGTGGCCGGGATGTCCAGCACTGTGAACTCAACCTCATCTTCAATTGGCCCTACCTTGACCATAGCCTCAAAAGCACCCTCAACTCCCCTTTTACTGTCATCATAAGCCTTAATAGTCATACTGGAGGGGTCCAAGTCTGTTGCTTTCATACCCAATCTTGCCAGAATTTTCAACGGGCACACATTGATGGACAACCCGTCATCCATCATCACACATGAAGTTTTCTTGCCCCTCACTTCGGCCCTGATAAATAGAGGCCTGTTATGATTCCTCCCTTCTGCTGGGAGTTCATCCTCAGAAAAAGATATCTGCAAAGCTTCTTTCTGAACCGACCCGACAAACATTGCAGGGTTGGCGTCTTCCGGTACCACAATCTTGCTCAAGGCCTCAACCATAGCCTGCCTATGCTCCCGAGATGCACATAACAGTTCCCAGATACTCACTTGTGCTCTATTCTTCCTCAATTGCCTCAGCACTATATCCCCCTCAATATTTTCTGCAGTCTCAACCACTTCTCTACCATCTGTCAAAATTCCTTACCCTTTCCGCCATATCATTGTAGAAACGACCACTGCTCGTCATTCCCCTTACTTCTTCCTCATCACTGCTAGAGAAATCAAGCCAAAAGTTTTTCCCCTGCTCAAACTCATCTTCACTAGTACTATCCCAGATTCCAGGCAAAAGGCTTGAGGGTGAAAGGATTCAGGACAAGGTCTTCTGGAGGCCAGAATTGATCATATAGGCTGGTGGTGGTACTGCACGGTAGTTGGGTAAGGGGTTTCTGTGTGTGTCAGGCTTGTTCTGTTTCTGGGTCAGGTATTTTCTTGGAGTCTATCAGGTCTTGGATTTCATGGCGAAGTCGGGCGCAGTTGTCGGTGTCATGGCCCTTTTGTTGGTGGAAGTGACAGTAAAGGCTTAGGTTATAATGTGATGGTAGGGGATTGGGTAATGGTTTGGCTTCCAAGGGTTTTAAGAGCCCTTGCCTCTTCAATTTCTCTAGCACCTTGGACAGAGGCCTTCCCAAGTTGGAAAACTGCCGGTTCCGGATAGCGGTAATCTCAGCAGAAACGGGCTTTGCTCCCGATGTTCCCCCAGTGGGCCTCCTGTTCAGACCATAGAATTTTCTATTCTCGGCCTCTTCTTCCTCAATATCCATGATAGTTTCTCTCAACTGTCAAAAGTCTGCAATCATGGAGGTATCCTCCTCAACTTGTGTAAATGGAGGGCTTGGTGCCCTTGATAATCATCTTAATCTGATCCTTCTCCGAAGGCCTCTGCATTTTCAACAACTGACCCCTCCATCGGTCCACGTACTCCTTAAAAACTCCTCCGATTTCTGCTTAACATTCTCTAGATCACGGAGTGACAGATCGATCTCTAGGTCAGTGACATAATGCTTTAGGAAGGCATCAGCCAACTCCCTCCAATCTTCCTTCACTTTATCCCCAAACTGTGGTACCACACCACGGGAGCTCCCTCGAGCGACATTCCAAACATTTTCTGCACTTGGCGCTGAGATAAGCCAACTGAGCTCATGACTGATACAAACTGTCGGAGATGTACCCTTGGATCCCCATTCCCGTTAAACTTAGCCATATCAGGCATCTTGAACTGTGCCGACAACTGCTCCTCGAAAGTCAGTGTGTCATAATCCAGCAAATCCTCATTCTTACCCCTCATCTTGCGGGTAACTGACTCAACCTGATCTCGAAGCTTCTGTAACTCTGCCTGAGACCCAGATGCTCTGTCTGCTGCATACTCTGCCATATCATCATCAAAAGCGGGGGTATCATCCCCCAATCTGTTCGGAGATTCCTCTTGCCTCACATCCCCAGAATTAACCCCGGCACGAGACCCAGCTATACCAGCCATAGCAGTAGTCAAAGCTTGCAACTGTTCAGTGACCTTGGCGAGACCGTTCTCTAACTGATCTATACGGGATACCTCATTATCGGATTCACTCATACTTGTTCTCTTAGTGAGTCTTGTCCCTTCTCTAACCCAAACGGTATCTATGATGTCTTTTTGAGACATAGACGGTGTTAACATGATATATGTATGCATGAGGTGCATGAGATGCATGTAACATATATAACATATTAAATCAATTAAAATTTTCAAACAAATCGGCCCGTTACCATTTTAGAATCTTTCGGGCTAATTGTCACATGAGTGAACCCATCCCAGTTTAAATGGCCCAACGAGTTCACATCTTATGACAAGGAGCCCAACTAAATCCAAATGGTAATGTTCCGAACACAAGCACAAAGTGGCCCATCAACACTTAGACGTCTTTGGCCCAATAGTCATGAAATACGTTATTGTCCCAGTTTAAATGGCCCAATAAGCCCATATCCCATGACAAATGGTCCAAATGGATCCAAACGACGATGTTCCCAAACACAAGCATAGAAGAAAGATAATGCAAACATAACGTAATAATTTCTACATAATGGCCCATCAACATTTCATAAGCTTCGGGCCTAATAGTCATAAAGTACGAACTCGCCCCAGTTTAAATGGCCCAGCAAGTCCGCATTTCTGACAATAGTCCAACTGCATCCAAATGAGGATGGTCCACAAGCACATATTCGAGGAAATAATTATTACTTTAGCCAACCCGGTCTATGGGTGGGTTAGCAAGAGTATAGACAAAGGCTCTCACCGACGAATGATGGCCCACAACTAGGTCTCCCCACTCAAGGGTTCGAGCAACCAAGTGAGCGCACCCTTTTTTATACACTAAGGTATGTGCCAATGAGCTATGGTGTGTGACGGACTGTCAAATGGATTTCCCGTTGTAGATTCCCCAGAGGGAAGGTGGAGCGAGGCTCACTTAAATACCCAAGCCTCTTATACTCTTATCGCTTGGTGTCAGGAATAAACATCGAGTCCTCCAAATTAGTCCATCACAATAGGCTACGAGTAGATGGCTATCTGAGTGCCTTCACAGCTTTTCCTTCTAGAAAGGTAGTGAATGAAGGAAGACACCAAACCATTACCTAGCCTCAAAATGCCTTTGATTAAACCCTCACTTTATCCACTATAGACACGGTCAATTAAAACATAAATCCAAACATCACAAGACAATATTTCGGGGCCGATTCTCTATCCCCAGTGGAGTCGCCAGACTGTGGGACACAGAAACTGGACGACGCATGTTGTTCCAGACTCGCGGCCCGGTCGGGAGTACGGAGTAGCCCGCGGGGGACTAAACCGGAGAATAATATAGTCGCCACCCGGTATGAACCGGGAAAATAAGATTTAAGGCCGCACTCACTCCTCGCAAGGGAAGACCTCAAACCGTTGGGTTCGGAATGGTCCCTTACTTATGCCACTTGTAATGAAAGGATTTATGTAATAATTTAATCAGGCTTAAGTAGCACTTATTTCCAAGAGTGTCATGCTTCTAAATTCACATGTACAAAATAAAAATTACACCTAAGTTTATATATATTTCACATCTAAGATTGCATGCTTGAAAGTACATCAAAGGAGCGACAAACATACAACTTCACTGGCATATTATATTCAAGAAAACACAAGCACACATACTGACCACACGAGCACACATGTGAGCACCTTCTCAAGTGGTACGTGGAATTGTATCCCAAGTACAGACCGTACTACCGTCCATTCGGAATCGGCTACGGAATTTACGTCTGGGTTTCCATCCGATATACCACAAGAAATAATACTCAAATGTTATCATGACATAGGCATATGAATTGTAATACATTAAACACATTGTATTCATACATGTGGGGATAGCTACTAGGAAAACTATGTATGAGATCTGATGAAAAGGACTCAGTTCAGTGGGTGCGTGTTCGCGTAGCGTTTGAAAACGCGTTCGAACGGTAAACAGAAGGTTCGCGTTCGTATAGCATTCGAGAACGCGTTCGAACGGAACCAGACCTGATGCATGATAAGATTAAGAAAGTGCGTGTGCGTTCGCGTAGCGTTCGAGAACGCGTTCGAACGGTAAACAGAAGGTTCGCATTCCTATAGCATTCGAGAACGCATTTGAACGGAACCAGACCTGATGCATGATGAGACTAAGGAAGTGCGTGTGTGTTCGCGTAGCGTTCGAGAACGCGTCCGAACGGTAAACAGAAGGTTCGCGTTCGTGTAGCGTTCGAGAACGCGTTCGAACGGAACCAGACCTGATGCATGCAACACAAAGAATAAAGACAACAATGTCAAGCTCAGTATGTCCGATCAAACGTATCTTACATTCAACCGAAAACACATCAACCGGCGCGGCAAAACATCGTGGTAAAGGGCTTTAACCCCTCCCCATAGGGGATCTTACATTGCACTTACTAAGCCCATGCGCTCGATGGAATCATGCAAACAAAGAATAAAAAAAAACAATAATATCAGACTTAGTATGCCCGATTGACCGTATCCTGCATTTAATCGAACACACATCAACCGGCACGGCAAAACATCGTGGTAAAGGGCTTTAACCCCTCCCATAGGGGATCTTTCATTGCACTTACTAAGCCCATGCGCTCGATTGAATCATGCATACAAAGAATTAAAAGCAATAATATCAAACGTAGTATGCCCGATTGAACGTATCTTGCATTCAACCGAACACACATCAACCGGCGCGGCAAAGCATCGTGGTAAAGGGCTTTAACCCCTCCCCATAGGGGATCTTTCATTGCACATCTTTCATTGCACTTACTAAGCCCATGCGCTCGATTGAATCATGCATACAAAGAATTAAAAGCAATAATATCAAACGTAGTATGCCCGATTGAACGTATCTTGCATTCAACCGAACACATATCAACCGGCGCGGCGAAGCATCGTGGTTTTTTAGTGTAGTTTTGTGTGGTTATTTCAAGGGTTATAAGTGCAGTTTATGTCACTGTTTTAAGGGATTTTAGGGACTGTTTTGGGAGTGGTTTGGGCTACTGTCCATGCGTGTTTCAAGGGCTGTTTGGGTTGTGTTTGGGCTGCTGTTTGGAGGTATATTTTCGGTGATGGAGGGATGCTGTATGGGGGAGATTTTCGGTGATGGGTAGTGGTGTGATATTTTTATATCGTACCGCAAGTGTACGGAGTGAAGTTTTAGTATAAATATGAGTTAAGAGTGTCGAACCCACAGGGATTGCGTTAACTCGCACTAAATACTACAATTGATAATCATAACTTTATTTAGACGATAATTAATAAAGATTTAATTAAATACATGAAATATAAAAATAATAAAATAGGAGGAACTAATACGATAGAGATTCTGGATCCTGATTTCACCTAGCTGTCGCCTATGCATTTGTCATGTCAATTAATCATTGTTCAGTTATATTATTTATAAGTCAAGATCCTAAAATATTCACTCCCTCTCTCGAGTGCCGAGTGAAAATATTATCAACTATAGACTTCGATATCTCTATAAAAATCCAATAGTTAATAACTCATTACGATTTGTGTCTATGTTAACGACTTCAAAGGACTACAGATTCTCTCGAACTCTATAAAATCCTAGGTATATTCTCTAGATCTATTCAAATTCCCCTCTCTCGAGTGATAGATTCTAAACATTCATCATCTTCAATTGTGGCCAGAATCAAGAAGCATTAAACTCAAAAGAATATAAATAATTAATAAAACTTCATTACAAAACTGATAAACGAAATACAAGGTTCAAGCATCAATTACACCATTCTCCAGAATTAAGGAGTAAATTCATGACAAAAGATAAAACATTGAATAATCAAGCCACGAATCTAATGGAAATCATTAGAGTTTTAAGAAAGAAATAAGAAGATAAAACCCGAATTGAATCTCTTCCTCTCCGGATATTAAAGCCTTTGTCTCCTCTTTTCGCTCTTCAATCCGCTCCTTGGATCTCTAAAAATATTTAATTCTGTGTTTTGTGCAGTGTATTAGCCTCCTCTCTGTTGTAGGATGAACAGTTATATTTATACTGGGGTCTGGGAGTCTTTGGTTAGCATTAGGATTATAAAAAAACCCTAAAACTAAATCCTGGAATGCGCGTGATTTGGCTGCAGCACGTGTGCTTCTTTTCTCCGCAGCGCCGCGGCGCCAAAACCTCGGTAAAATGTATGAAGATTGCATCTTGTGAAGGCGCCGCGGCTCTTATTCCCCTGGAAATTGTATGGCTTTTGGGCGCCATGGCGCCCTTGCTATTTAATTTGTCCTCATGTGGCGCCATGGCGCCCAAATTTCTTGAAATTGAGTAGCGCCTGGGCGCCTTTGCTATTTAACTTGAGTGAGGCGCCTGGGCGCCTTTGTTCTTGTAATTGAGTGAGGCGCCTGGGCGCCTAAGCTTCTGGATTTTGTATGGGTTTAGGCGCCATGGCGCCTGATGATATGTGCCATGGTGCCAATGCTCTATGCTCGTCTTGTGTTCCCGAAACTTCCCAAAACAGGTGCAATTGTTCCCTGATCCATATATTGATGCTCCTACAAATAAACATAAAATAAATTATAAATGATATTAAATATCTCGAATTATAACAAAATAATAAGCTAAAGATATTGGAATAAATGGGTATAAACCACACTTATCAAACACCCCCAAACTTAAGGTTTTGCTAGTCCCGAGCAAAAGATAAACTAAAAACTAATTTCAAATAAATAATTAAAAATAACTAAATTAACTAGGCCACTTTCGTAGGGATCACGATTGCATTTAGCGTATGCAACAAGCCTTTAAACCCCTAAGCGGCTCTAGTGGACGAGTTATAGTCTCGTGAGGGCTTACAGCGACGACACCCACAAACGTCATTCACACACAATCATGCAAAAATAAAAAATAACAAAACATAGTCTCGATAGTTACGCATAAATATATCCTCAAAGAAAGCTTATAAATGAAATTAGAGAATCTTCAAAGTACGCAATTGCAACTCGAATCCAAATTCTCGAATAAATTATCTAAGCTAGACTCAAGGTGTGTGTGTGTAAAGGTTCATTCACAGCTTTGATCTTAAGTAAGCTAACTCAATGATTTCGTTTAAAAATTAGAATCAATGGGTCAAACCAACCTAGATATCTCAATTATGCTCTGTAATTGCTTTATTTCGTGCTCAGTATGGTATGATTTTTCTTTTCTTTTCTTGTCTCTTTTTCTTTTCTCATTTTGCACTCAATTTTTTTTTTCAACTCACATACCCTTTAAGGTAGCATTTCTCCTCATGGTGGTCCTAATACTCGCCCATGGGTAGCTTCACGCTTATCGGTTATAGGTGGTTTATTTTCTTTCTTTAGAGACATTTTTCTTTTTCTTTTTAGCTATACCATACTTCATAACACTAGCAAATCAAGATAGATATCTAAGCAAACGGTCATTCATCGACATGCAATTTCTTCAACTGATCACCTTGTCAACTACTTAAGTTTTACTGCTAAAAACCTATTTTTAAGTGCTTACGAGTCTAACATAGATTAGTTATTCAAGGCATCAGATAAAAGTAAATTAGGCACTTATCGTTTCTAAAATTTCACCCATAAACAAACAATATTATCACAATATTTATGTTTTACTATCAAAGACTAAAACAATTTTTTTTTTTTCAATAAATTTAAACAACTAAATAGCAAGCAAACAACATGCACACACCCCCCAACTTAAAATTTGCATTGTCCTCAATGTAAGATAAATATCAAGAGCAAGAGTGAGGAACAACACTACCGTGCATTGAGTTGATCAGACTCTTGCTGGTTAGATTTGGTTGCGCGGGCTTTGTGGTCTCGTGCTACCTGTATAAATAACATGCAAATTAATAAATAGCACACAATAAAATAAAAATTAAAAATAAAGGAAATGATTGTAAAATAAATGCAAGGGTTGCCTCCCCGCTAGCGCTAAGTTTAACGTCTTCAGCCAGACGCAACCACCCAAATGGTTATGGTGGCTTAAAAGTAGTGAACCGGGTAATCTCATCTGTTTTCTTCTTTGGTATCCACCGGTTCTTATGACATGAAAGAGATAGCTTGGCAGGCTGTGGTGATTTATCTATAGATGGTCCCCCAGGATATGTAGATTTCCCTTCAATTGGAAAATCTGGACTGCACATTCGGCAAAATTGGCTCGGTTTTTTTTTTAATCTTCCAGGAATTATCTCTAAGTGAGAACTGGCCTTTCTTTTCCTCTTTTTACGGCCCTTTGGGAGTGGTTTCGATTTTAGCTGCAGAGAATTTTCCTTTATGCATGGCTGCATTATGCTCATAGGCTGTTGAAATACTGATTCACCCTGTCTGGTTTCAACTCCCTCTTCTACTGTATCTATCATGTGACAGTCTGCATCACCTTGAGAACTCGACATGGCTCTGAAAACACTGAAGGTGATTTCTTCATATTGACCTCTCATTATCAATTCACCTTTGTTCTCTTCTTCTATGACTGTTTCCTCATGAAATACCATTTCATTTTCTTTACTGCCTAAGTCCTGAGAGGTGTCTTTAAACTCTTTTCCGCTCCTACAGGTTATAATTTGACTTTGCTCATTGGGGTTGACTTCAGTATCACTCGGAAAATCCCATGTCTGTTGATTGGCCATGGAAATCCCATGTCTGTTGATTGGCCATGGAAGAAGCAAGCAACTCAATTTTTGCTTCTAAAGATTTCATATTTGCCTCTATATTGCCCATTCGTGTTTCGATATTATCCAGCATTGACTCATTCTTCTCAAACCTCTCTGAAGCTGTAGCTACAAACGTGATCATGAGGTCTTCTAAGGAAGGTTTCTGCTCAACTTTTGGATAATTGAAGCCATGAGGAGGTTGCAAAATGTTCTCCATATCAGCATATGAAAAATTCGGATGATAATAATTAAGCATATGACTGCCTCTACAGTTGTTGAAGTTCCAATTGTTCACATACTGTACTTGTTCAAATCCTGCTCCTCTGTTGGATAAAAACATTCCATTAGCAGAAACAGCTTCAATAGACGGTTGACTCATTTGATTTATCAATACTGCTAGATGAGTCATGAAAGACGATACTTCAGCTATCAGTGCACTAACAGGATCTGCCATTGGTTCTTTTCAAACTCACCTCGTAAGAAAAAAAATAAACAAAAATAAAATAAAATCAAGTCAAATCAAATAAAAAAAAAAGAAATAATAACAAAAATAAAAATAAAACTTAAGACAAAAATAAAGGAAATAAAAATAATAAAATTAAAATTAAAAATTAAAATTAAAACAAAATTCTAAATTAAAGCTAAAATTACTTGGTAGTAGTATTAATGTGAATTAACAATCAATCCCCGGCAACGGCGCCAAAAACTTGGTGTGATATTTTTATATCGTACCGCAAGTGTACGGTGTCAAGTTTTAGTATAAATATGAGTTAAGAGTGTCGAACCCACATGGATTGCGTTAACTCGCACTAAGTACTACAATTGATAATCATAACTTTATTTAGACGATAATTAATAAAGATTTAATTAAATACATGAAATATAAAAATAATAAAATAGGAGGAACTAATACGATAGAGATTCTGGATCCTGATTTCACCTAGCTGTCGCCTATGCATTTGTCATGTCAATTAATCATTGTTCAGTTATATTATTTATAAGTCAAGATCCTAAAATATTCACTCCCTCTCTCGAGTGCCGAGTGAAAATATTATCAACTATAGACTTCGATATCTCTATAAAAATCCAATAGTTAATAACTCATTACGATTTGTGATTCTATGTTAACGACTTCAAAGGACTACAGATTCTCTCGAACTCTATAAAATCCTAGGTTATATTCTCTAGATCTATTCAAATTCCCCTCTCTCGAGTGATAGATTCTAAACATTCATCATCTTCAATTGTGGCCAGAAATCAAGAAGCATTAAACTCAAAAGAATATAAATAATTAATAAAACTTCATTACAAAACTGATAAACGAAATACAAGGTTCAAGCATCAATTACACCATTCTCCAGAATTAAGGAGTAAATTCATGACAAAAGATAAAACATTGAATAATCAAGCCACGAATCTAATGGAAATCATTAGAGTTTTAAGAAAGAAATAAGAAGATAAAACCAGAATTGAATCTCTTCCTCTCCGGATATTAAAGCCTTTGTCTCATCTTTTCGCTCTTCAATCCGCTCCTTGGATCTCTAAAAATATTTAATTCTGTGTTTTTTGCAGTGTATTAGCCTCATCTCTGTTGTAGGATGAACTGTTATATTTATACTGGGGTCTGGGAGTCTTTGGTTAGCATTAGGATTATAAAAAAACCCTAAAACTAAATCCTGGAATGCGTGTGATTTGGCTGCAGCACGTGTGCTTCTTTTCTCCGCAGCGCCGCGGCTCTTATTCCCCTGGAAATTGTATGGCTTGTGGGCGCCATGGCGCCCTTGCTATTTAATTTGTCCTCATGTGGCGCCATGGCGCCCAAATTTCTTGAAATTGAGTAGCGCCTGGGCACCTTTGCTATTTAACTTAAGTGAGGCGCCTGGGCGCCTTTGTTCTTGTAATTGAGTGAGGCGCCTGGGCGCCTAAGCTTCTGGATTTTGTATGGGTTTAGGCGCCATGGCGCCTGATGATATGTGCCATGGTGCCAATGCTCGTATGCTCGTCTTGTGTTCCCAAAACTTCCCAAAACACGTGCAATTGTTCCCTGATCCATATATTGATGCTCCTACAAATAAAACATAAAATAAATTATAAATGATATTAAATATCTCGAATTATAACAAAATAATAAGCTAAAGATATTGGAATAAATGGGTATAAACCACACTTATAAGGTAGAGGTTTAGGGGGGTTGCTGTTTTCGATTATGGAGTGGAGGAGAGGAAGGGAATTGTTTATGTTCTTCTTGTTGCTATTGCCGTGAGTGGCTAAGGCTCTCTGTGTTGTGATTTTTGTGTGAGTTATTTGTATGAGATAGAGGATGCATGTCTTGGTTATGGGTTGTTTATATAGAGAAGGGCTAGGGTTTCACCTTGTCTCACAAGGAAGGGATTTTGGCATTAAAGAGAGATATGATTTGGTGTTAGACATGGAAAGCAAGGGATTAAGGGGGGACAAATTTGGTTTAGATTAGGAAATCAATATCTTTAATTTGTTATAATTGATTTTAATTAGGCATGACATCTTTTTAATTTAGTATGTGATTTTTAGATTTGTTTTGATTTCACCATGTGTTAAATATGTGTTTTAAGTGGGCTTGGGCGTGTGGGCCAAGGTTTGGGCGAATTGGGCTTAATGTGAGGCTAGCAGCAAAACCAGAGTTACCGACACCGTTCGAACGCCAATTCGAAGGTGACACGAACGCCCGCAATCTGCCTGACGTTCGAACGTGTTTAAGAACGCAGCACGAACGAAAATAGTGAACATGTGAAAGGACTCTGATAGCATACTCATCCTGAATTTCCCCTTCCGATATCTGTTTCTCGCGACTTCCATGACTTAAAAGGTAGTGCCTCCAACTGAGACTCATCATCGGGTTTCACATGCAAAAATGCAATGCCTACAGTCGCCCCCACTTTGATGGGACGTGTGCAGTGTGTGACTTTGAACAATCCTATCAAAGTTATGCAATGCATTTTCACTTACCTGGCTCGTCTGCTGCCTCGAGTTGAGTTGGTGCTGCAGTGGACCTCGGTCCTGGGACGCATCCCACTAATTGCAACTGACAACGGGGGAACCTCGACCCTGGGCACCTCGACCCAACACCGCTGACAATATGGACTTCACCCTCAAACTGATGATGTAGTGGGCGCCTCGACCCTGGGACGCATCCCGGAACTACAACCGACAACGGGGGCACCTCGACCCAACACCGCTGACAATAGGGACCTCGCCCTCAAACTGATGATGTAGTGGGCACCTCGACCCTGGGACGCATCCCAGAATTACAACCGACAACGGGGGCACCTCGACCCTGGGCACCTCGACCCAACACCGCTGACAATAAGGACCTCGCCCTCAAACTGATGATGTAGTGGGCACCTCAACCATGGGCACCTCGACCCGGAACTACAACCGATAACAGGGCACCTCGACCCTGGGCACCTCGACCCAACACCGCTGAAAATAGGGACCTCGGCCTCAAGCTGATACTAATGTGGGCCTCGCCCCAAACTGTTGCTAATGTGGGCCTCGCCCCCAGACTGGTACTGATGTGGGCCTCGCCCCTTGGGACTCATCCCCAAAACCGAAACTGCGTTGACGCTGTTTGGCTCATTTTTGCCGCTTTCTCTTTTCTTCGAACCTGCGAACACAAAACAAAAACAAACACGGAAAGAATGCAATGTTACGTGTATGCATGAATGATTTTCCTATTCCGTTGGGTTAGGTCTTCTGCCAATTCCCTTGGTGACTGCTCGGTCCTTTTTCTCTCAGGTAAAGTATTGCTTCAATCTGTCCACGTTGATCGGCTCGTTGAACTCGTTTCCTTCCAAGTCTGATAACCTCACTGCCCCATTTCCCATTACTTTCTGCACTATGTAAGGTCCTTCCCAGTTGGGTCTGAATTTTCCTCTTGGATCTGTCGTCGACGGCCTCGACTGCTTAATACCAAATCACCCTTTCTGATCTTGGTGGGGCGTACTTTCTTGTTGAATGCTCGGGCTAGTCTCTTCTGATACAACTGCATGTGATACAAAGACTTCGTTCTCTTCTCATCTAATAGTGCTAGCTGATCAAACCTCTGTGCGGCCCATTCTAGTTCCGGTAATTCTGCCTCTGCTAAGACCCTCATAGACTGTATTTCCACTTCCACTGGTAACACTGCTTCCATTCCATAGACCAAAGAGTAAGGCGTGGCCCCTGTTTCCGTTCTTACTGATGTTCTGTACCCCCACAAAGCATATGGTAGTTTCTCGGCCCAATCTTTGCAATTCTCTGTCATCTTGGCTAAAATCGTCTTTATAGTCTTGTTGGCTGCCTCAACTGCCCCATTTGCCTGCGGCCTGTACGGTGATGACTTGTGGTGGCCTATCCCGTACCTCTGTAACATTGCCTTCGTTTCTCATTGAAACTGAACTCTGTTGTCCGTCACTACATGATGCGGCATACCATACCGACAAATGAGGTTCCAAGCTATAAACTTTGCCATCTGTTTTGCTGTAACATTGCGGAATGATTCGGCTTCCACCCACTTCGAGAAGTAATCTACGACCACTACTATGAAGCGATGCTCATTCGATGCATTCGGCCGAATTTTTCCGATCATATCAATTCCCCATGCTGAGAAAGGCCACGGCTTTGACAACCCGTGCAACTCTGTGTGCGGTAAGTGATTCAAATTACCGTGTGCTTGACAGTCATGACAGTGCTTTACCATATTTGCGCAGTCTGTTTCCATGGTTGACCAATAAAAACCTTGTCTCACTATCTTTCGGGACAGATTCAACCCGTTCATGTGCGGACCACATACCCCGGCGTGTATTTCTCCCATTACATGCTGAGCTTCTTCCTTTCTCAAACACTTCAACTCAATACCGTTTGCTTGCCTCTTGTACAGTTCCCCTTTCAAAGTCACATACTGGGAAGCTAACTTCTGGATGGCTATTCTGTCTTTTCTGCATGCCCCTTCCGGGAGTTCACCATGTTCTAGATACCTCTGAATGTCATAATACCAAGGTTTACCGTCGTCGACCTCAACTTCCAGAATTCTTTCTATCTCATAAACAGGTCTGCTCGCTGTTGCCAGTACCAACGGTCTCATTACTAACTTTTCTGGATTTTCCCAAGTCGCTGCAAGTGTAGCCAATGCATCTGCCATCTGATTCTCTTCTCTCGGTAAGTGCTGAAACTTACACTCGGGGATAACCTGTGCTAACTTTCTGAGGTGAAAGAGGTAAGGCTTCAACCGTTCTTCTTTCAATTCCCATTCTCCTCGCATCTGCTGGACTACCAACATAGAATCTCCGTAGACTTCCACACTCCCGGCCTTCAAGGCTATCAATGCTGTCAAACCAAAAGCACATGCTTCATACTCGGCCATGTTATTAGTTACTCTGAATGTCAACCTCTTGGCCAAAGGCAAAGTCTCTCCCTCGGGGGTTACTATCACGATCCCGATTCCGGCTCCCTTGTAATTCACTGCTCCGTCAAAGTACATCTTCCATCTCTGAACTGTTATTGCTTGGATCTCTTCATCTGGAAACTCCAACTTATACTGATCCCCCTCAATAGGTTGCAATGCCAGGAACTCTGCTACTGCTCGCCCTTTGATCACTTTGGAGGTGAGATACTCAATGTCAAACTCTGTCAGCAATACCAACCATCTGCCCAATTTCCCCATTAGTGAAGGCACCGAATGAAGATATTTCAGAGGATTTTCCTTTGCCACTACCTGGATCTTGTTCGACTGGAAATAATGCCGCAATTTTCTGGAAGCCCATACTACTGCAATACAGATCTTCTCAACTTCCTGATATCGAGCCTCATACGGGAGCATCTTCTTACTCAGATAGTAAACTGCATGTTCTACCCCTGTCTCATCTGTCTGTACCATCATAGCCCCCAGTGCTTCTGATTCTATAGCAAAATACAATATCAAAGGTCTGCCCGGTCTCGGAGGTTTCAATACAGGTGGCTTTACCAAGTACTCTCTGATTCTGTCGAAGGTTGTCTGACACTGTTCATTCCATCTCACTGGCTGATCTTTTCTCAACAGTTTGAAGATAGGTTCACATACTGACGTTAACTTGGCAATGAACAGACTGATGTACTGAATTTTTCCCAAGAATGCTCTGACTTCTTTTTCTGTCTTCGGTGCAGGCATTTCTGTGATTGCCTTGATTTTCTCAGAATCTACCTCTATTCTGCCCATTCCCACTGTATAACCAAGCAATTTCCCTGATGTCACCCCAAACACACATTTCTTGGGATTTAGCCGCAGGTTGTATCTGTCAACTCTCTGAAGGAACCTTTCTAGTGCTTCGATATTCCCCACCCTTGTCTCTGATTTCACCATCATGTCATCCACATACACCTCAATCTCTTTGTGCATCAAGTCATGGAAAAGTGTAGTGGCCATCCGCTGATAAGTAGCTCCCGCATTCTTAAGCCCAAATGGCATTACCTTGTAACAATAAGTACCCCACTCGGTAACAAATGCAGTCTTGTGTTTATCTTCCTCAGCCATGAGAACCTGATTGTAACCTGAAAACACATCTGCAAATGAATACATAGCAGATAAAGCCGCGCTATCAACCAGAACATCTATATGCGGCAAAGGAAAATCATCTTTCGGACAAGCTTTGTTGAGATCTCTATAGTCTACACACATTCTGACCTTCCCATCTTTCTTTGGCACCGGCACTATATTAGCCAACCACTCTGGATATTTTACTAATTCCAGGAACCCCACATCTATCTGTTTCTTAACTTCCTCTCTGACTTTCTCAGCCCATTCTGGTCTCATCCGTCGGAGTTTCTGTTTTACTGGCCTCATATTCGGATAAGTTGGTATTGTGTGTTGGGCAATGTTTTTGTCTACCCCAGGCATGTCCTCATAGGACTAAGCAAATACTTTGGCATATCTGACCAACACTTCTTCTAGTTTCTCCTTCTCTTCAGAGGTAATTTCACTTGCAATCAGAATTTCCTTGGGGTTCTCAAGTGTACCCAAGTTAAATGCAGTTGTTCTGGCCGAACTGATATCAAATATGCTTGATTCGTGCAGAGTAAATGGAAATGACTCAGGCAAGTAAGCAAAAGAAATGTCTTTATTATTGGATAATGCGGAAGTACATTCAAACAAATCAGGAAGGTAAATGTCTTCATCATCTATAGACACTTCTTCCTCTGCAATCAGGTCTTCCTCAGGCTTTTCGTCCTCTCCCAGAGTCAGGCTCTCCAACTTCATCAATTCTTCTTCTGCTTCCACAGCTTCTTTAGTCAGCGGTTTCTCACCCAACAAATCCTGGAAGATCTCAAATCCAGGCACCACAATCCCATTAACTTCCACAGGTTCAGGCTCCCCTTGATATCCTGAAGCTTTCACAAAACATTCCATCAGTTTCAGGCCCTTTTTCTTGACCTTCGGCTTTTCTTCATCAGATCTGTACCCCAAACCTTTCCGAGTGGTATGTCCTCTGAAATCTGGCAATTTTGAACCTTTGCCCGGTTCAAACTTCATTTTTTTCATGATCCTAGCCACCCTAGGATCCACCCATTCCTCAAAAGTAGCTGACACCTGAAACCTTGTGAAAGGTTGTATCTCCAAGGCAGCCACAGCATTATCTACCTCAGCCCGGATAGTAACAACTTCTCCCTCATACAGGAACTTGATCATCTGATGCAAAGTGGAAGGCACGCCCCCAAGTTTGTGAAACCAAGGCCTTCCCAACAATAAGGCAAAAGTGGCTGGGATGTCCAGCACTGTGAACTCAACCTCATCTTCAATTGGCCCTACCTTGACCATAGCCACAAAAGTACCCTCAACTCCCTTTTTACTGTCATCATAAGCCTTAATAGTCATACTGGAGGGGTCCAAGTCTGTTGCTTTCATACCTAATCTTGCCAGAATTTTCAACGGGCACACATTGATGGACGAACCGTCATCCACCATCACACATGAAGTTTTCTTGCCCCTCACTTCGGCCCTGATAAATAGAGGCCTGTTATGATTCCTCCCTTTTGCTGGGAGTTCATCCTCAGAAAAAAGATATCTGCAAAGCTTCTTTCTGAACCGATCCGACAAACATTGCAGGGTTGGCGTCTTCCGGTACCACAATCTTGCTCAAGGCCTCAACCATAGCCTGCCTATGCTCCTGAGATGCACATAATAGTTCCCAGATACTCACTTGTGCTCTAGTCTTCCTCAATTGCCTCAGCACTATATCCCCCTCAGTATTTTCTGCAGTCTCAACCACTTTTCTACCATCTGTCAAAACTTCATTACCCTTTTCCGCCATATCATTGTAGAAACGACCACTGCGCGTCATTCCCCTTACTTCTTCCTCATCACTACTAGAGAAATCAAGCCAAAAGTTTTTCCCCTGCTCAAACTCATCTTCACTAGTACTATCCCATATTCCCAGGCAAAAGGCTTGAGGGTGAAAGGATTTTAGGACAAGGTCTTCTGGGAGGCCAGAATTGATCATATAGGCTGGTGGTGGTACGACATGGTAGTTGGGTAAGGGGTTTCTGTGTGTGTCAGGCTGTTCTGTTTCTGGGTCAGGTATTTTCTTGGAGTCTATCAGGTCTTGGATTTCATGGCGAAGTCGGGCGCAGTTGTCGGTGTCATGGCCCTTTTATTGGTGGAAGTGACAGTAAAGGCTTAGGTTATAATGTGATGGTAGGGGATTGGGTAATGGTTTGGCTTCCAAGGGTTTTAAGAGCCCTTGCCTCTTCAATTTCTCTAGCACCTTGGACAGAGGCCTTCCCAAGTTGGAAAACTGCCGGTTCCGGATAGCGGCAATCTCAGCAGAAACGGGCTTTGCTCCCGATGTTCCCCCAGTGGGCCTCCTGTTCAGACCATAGAATTTTCTATTCTCGGCCTCTTCTTCCTCAATATCCATGACAGTTTCTCTCAACTGCCGAAAGTCTGCAATCATGGAGGTCATCCTCCTCAACTTGCTGTAAATGGAGGGCTTGGTGCCCTTGATAATCATCTTAATCTGATCCTTCTCCGAAGGCCTAGTCTGCATTTTCAACAACTGACCCCTCCATCGGTCCACGTACTCCTTAAAACTCTCCTCCGATTTCTGCTTAACATTCTCTAGATCACGGAGTGACAGATCGATCTCTAGGTCAGTGACATAATGCTTTAGGAAGGCATCAGCCAACTCCCTCCAATCTTCCTTCACTTTATTCTCCAAACTGTGGTACCACACCACGGGAGCTCCCTCGAGCGACATTCCAAACATTTTCTACACTTGGCGCTGAGATAAGCCAACTGAGCTCATGACTGATACAAACTGTCGGAGATGCACCCTGGATCCTCATTCCCGTTAAACTTAGCCATATCAGGCATCTTGAACTGTGCCGACAACTGCTCCTCGAAAGTCAGTATGTCATAATCCAGCAAATCCTCATTCTTACCCCTCATCTTGCGGGTAACTGACTCAACCTGATCCCGGAGCTTCTGTAACTCTGCCTGAGACCCAGATGCTCTGTCTGCTGCATACTCTGCCATATCATCATCAAAAGCAGGGGTATCATCCCCCAATATGTTCGGAGATTCCTCTTGCCTCACATCCCCGGAATTAACCCCGGCACGAGACCCAGCTATACCAGCCATAGCAGTAGTCAAAGCTTGCAACTGTTCAGTGACCTTGTCGAGACCGTTCTCTAACTGATCCATACGGGATACCTCATTATCGGATTCACTCATACTTGTTCTCTTAGTGAGTCTTGTCCCTTCTCTAACCCAAACGGTATCTATGATGTCTTTTTGAGACATAGACGGTGTTAACATGATATATGTATGCATGAGGTGCATGAGATGCATGTAACATATATAATATATTAAATCAATTAAAATTTTCAAACAAATCGGCCCGTTACCATTTTAGAATCTTTCGGGCTAATTGTCACATGAGTGAACCCATCCCAGTTTAAATGGCCCAACGAGTTCACATCTTATGACAAGGAGCCCAACTAAATCCAAATGGTAATGTTCCGAACACAAGCACAAAGTGGCCCATCAACACTTAGACGCCTTTGGCCCAATAGTCATGAAATACGTTCTTGTCCCAGTTTAAATGGCCCAACAAGCCCATATCCCATGACAAATGGTCCAAATGGATCCAAACGACGATGTTCCCAAACACAAACATAGAAGAAAGATAATGCAAACATAACGTAATAATTTCTACATAATGGCCCATCAACATTTCAGAAGCTTCGGGCCTAATAGTCATAAGGTACGAACTCGCCCCAGTTTAAATGGCCCAGCAAGTCCGCATTTCTGACAATAGTCCAACTGCATCCAAATGAGGATGGTCCACAAGCACATATTCAAGGAAATAATTGTTACTTTAGCCAACCCGGTCTATGGGTGGGTTAGCAAGAGTATAGACAAAGGCTCTCACCGGCGAATGATGGCCCACAACTAGGTCTCCCCACTCAAGGGTTCGAGCAACCAAGTGAGCGCACCCTTTTTTATACACTAAGGTATGTGCCAATGAGCTATGGTGTGTGACGGACTGTCAAATGGATTTCCCGTTGTAGATTCCCCAGAGGGAAGGTGGAGCGAGGCTCACTTAAATACCCAAGCCTCTTAGGCTCTTATCGCTTGGTGTCAGGAATAAACAATGAGTCCTCCAAATTAGTCCATCACAATAGGCTACGAGTAGATGGCTATCTAAGTGCCTTCACAGCTTTTCCTTCTAGAAAGGTAGTGAATGAAGGAAGACACCAAACCATTACCTAGCCTCAAAATGCCTTTGATTAAACCCTCACTTTATCCACTATAGACACGGTCAATTAAAACATAAATCCAAACATCACAAGACAATATTTCGGGGTCGATTCTCTATCCCCAGTGGAGTCGCCAGACTGTGGGACACAGAAACTGGACGACGCATGCTGTTCCAGACTCGCGGCCCGGTCGGGAGTACGGAGTAGCCCGCGGGGGACTAAACCGGAGAATAATAGAGTCGCCACCCGGTATGAACCGGGAAAATGAGATTTAAGGCCGCACTCACCCCTCGCAAGGGAAGACCTCAAACCGTTGGGTTCGGAATGGTCCCTTACTTATGCCCCTTATAATGAAAAGATTTATGTAATAATTTAATCAGGCTTAAGTAGCACTTATTTCCAAGAGTATCATGCTTCTAAATTCACATGTACAAAATAAAAATTACACCTAAGTTTACATATATTTCACATCTAAGATTGCATGCTTGAAAGTACATCAAATGAGCGACAAACATTCAACTTCACTGGCATATTATATTCAAGAAAACACAAGCACACATACTAACCACACGAGCACACATGTGAGCACCTTCTCAAGTGGTACGTGGAATTGTATCCCAAGTATAGACCGTACTACCGTCCATTCGGAATCGGCTAAGGAATTTATGTCTGGGTTTCCATCTGATATACCACAAGAAATAATACTCAAATGTTATCATGACATAGGCATATGAATTGTAATACATTAAACACATTGTATTCATACATGTAGGGATATCTACTAGGAAAACTATGTATGAGATCTGATGAAAAGGACTCAGTTCAGTGGGTGCGTGTTCGCGTAGCATTTGAAAATGCGTTCGAACGGTAAACAGAAGGTTCGCGTTCGTATAGCGTTCGAGAACGCGTTCGAACGGAACCAGACCTGATGCATGATAAGATTAAGAAAGTGTGTGTGCATTCGCGTAGCGTTCAAGAACGCGTTCGAACGGTAAATAGAAGGTTCGCATTCGTATAGCGTTCGAGAACGCATTCGAACGGAACCAGACCTGATGCATGATGAGACTAAGGAAGTGCGTGTGCATTCGCGTAGCATTCGAGAACGCGTTCGAACGGTAAACAGAAGGTTCACGTTCCTGTAGCGTTCGAGAACGCGTTCGAACGGAACCACACCTGATGCTTGCAACACAAAGAATAAAGACAACAATGTCAAGCTCAGTATGTCCGATCAAACGTATCTTACATTTAACCGAACACACATCAACCGGCGCGGCAAAGCATCGTGGTAAAGGGCTTTAACCCCTCCCCATAGGGGATCTTACATTGCACTTTCTAAGCCCATGCGCTCGATGGAATCATGCAAAGAAAGAATAAAAAAAAACAATAATATCAGACTTAGTATGCCCGATTGACCGTAACTTGCATTCAATCGAACACACATCAACCGGCACGGTAAAGCATCGTGGTAAAGGTCTTTAACCCCTCCCCATAGGGGATCTTTCATTGCACTTACTAAGCCCATGCGCTCGATTGAATCATGCATACAAAGAATTAAAAGCAATAATATCAAACGTAGTATGCCCGATTGAACGTATCTTGCATTCAACCGAACACACATCAACCGGCGCAACAAAGCATCGTGGTAAAGGGCTTTAACCCCTCCCCATAGGGGATCTTTCATTGCACTTACTAAGCCCATGCACTCGATTGAATCATGCATACAAAGAATTAAAAGCAATAATATCAAACGTAGTATGCCCGATTGAACGTATCTTGCATTCAACCGAACACACATCAACCGGCGCAGCGAAGCATCGTGGTTTTTTAGTGTAGTTTTGTGTGGTTATTTCAAGGGTTATAAGTGCGGTTTATGTTACTATTTTAAGGGATTTTAGGGACTGTTTTGGGAGTGGTTTGGGCTGCTGTCCAGGCGTGTTTCAAGGGCTGTTTGGGGTGTGTTTGGGCTGCTGTTTGGAGGTATATTTTCGGTGATGGAGGGCTGCTGTATGGGGGAGATTTTCGGTGATGGGTAGAGGTTTAGGGGGTGCTGTTTTCGGTTATGGAGTGGAGGAGAGGAAGGGAATTGTTTATGTTCTTCTTGTTGATATTGCCTTGAGTGGCTAAGGCTCTTTGTGTTGTGATTTTTGTGTGAGTTATTTGTATGAGCTAGAGGATGCATGTCTTGGTTAAGGGTTGTTTATATAGAGAAGGGCTAGGGTTTCACCTTGTCTCACAAGGAATGGATTTTGGCATTAAAGAGATATGATTTGGTGTTAGACAAGGAAAGCAAGGGATTAAGGGGGGACAAATTTGGTTTAGATTAGGAAATCAATATCTTTAATTTGTTATAATTGATTTTAATTAGGCATGACATCTTTTTAATTTAGTATGTGATTTTTAGATTTGTTTTGATTTCACCATGTGTTAAATATGTGTTTTAAGTGGGCTTGGGCGTGTGGGCCAAGGTTTGGGCGAATTGGGCTTAATGTGAGGCTAGCAGCAAAACCAGAGTTACCGACACCGTTCGAACGCCAATTCGAACGCGACACGAACGCCCGCAATCTGCCTGACATTCGAACGTGTTTAAGAACGCAGCACGAACAAAAACAGTGAACATGTGAAACGATTCTGATAGCATACTCATCCTGAATTTCCCCTTCCGATATCTGTTTCTCGCGACTTCCGTGACTTAAAAGGTAGTGCCTCCAACTGAGACTCATCATCGGGTTTCACATGCAAAAATGCAATGCCTACAGTCATTTGATTTACAAATGTGAGGTTGGTGTAGCAATCTGGACTAATAGCTACATACATTGTGGACATGATTTGGTGTGTAGTTGGGGACATTTTATATAGATATAGAGTTCACTCCTTCTTGCGAGAAGGAGATGAGTATCTTCCTTGAGGGTTGATTCGATACTTGAATGGTTAGAGCGCTCAAGTCTTTCTATTGCGAATAGAAAAAATAATATTCATAATTGTTATGAATAAATTATTTATTAAAGAATCAATGGTACTTAAGGTAAAAATAATTAAAGGGGTATAACGGATATTATGACCCGACTCTAATTACGAGATACTCATGAAGGTCCAATCCGTATGTAATGACTATATCTATGGACACTGACGTGGTTCGACTTAATTTATCTATTTGCGGCAACGAGAGTGCAGCTTCAAGTTTTTAGTGGACTAACCCGGAATTAATAATTCAGAATATTTAATTAATAGCTTAATTAATAATCCGGGATTATTAGAGCTCGAAACCGTAGGTCCATTTGGTCCCCGTGCTAGTTCGATATACTGTAGCAGATTAAATATAATTGGATAGTCCAATTATATACTCGCATATGTATATATATTATTAATATGATTAATAATATCATTTTGTCACACATGAAACTATATATTAAAGTTTATTCTATGGTTTTTAATAATTATAAGATAATTATTAGTTACATGTTATTAAATTATATAATTTAATAAATAAAGATATAAATTTTGAATTTTCAAAAGTAGTTTTTGGAAAACTTTTGGTTGGCTTTGGAAGTTATAAATTTTTAAAAGGTAATTACATCTTTAATTTTGTAACTTATTTTTTCCATGATGACGACATTGAATACAAGATACATGTTGTAAAATTTTGGGTGTTAATTTAAAGAGTTGGCCGAATTTCTAAATAGGGAAGAGGAAGGGTTTGTTTAGTTTGGAAATAAAAAACCCTAGGTATATTGCAAAAATTCCTTTTTGCTTACATATCTCATTCTAACCCTAATCACCCTCTTTTTGTTCCAAGAATTCTCTATGGTGTTGAGAAAAGAAAACAAAAGGAATAAGAGAAAAACCAAATGAACATCTTATATGATTTTAAGCTCTAAACAGTTTAGAGATTTGATTTGTGAGTATAGCTCTTCTTATTATCTGTTGGTAACGAGATATAGCTCGAAAGACTTTTTGGTGTGGAATCAAATTCACCATCTTCATCTTCCAAACTTCACACGGTAGTGAGCAATTTTCTGCTCACTGTCGCACGCCCAACTTGTGTAACGAGGCTCGATTCGAATTTCTTTAGATCCAGAATTTTTGGGAAACATATAAGGGTGTTTTAGGACTGTGTTGGGACTGTTTTTAATTGAAAAATTAGACCTGAAATACATTAGCATTTCACACATATAGGGACTGATTTGGGCAGTGAGTTGTGCACGTTTTCAGGTCCAAAACAGTCCATATCTGATCCATCATTTCAGGTCTGTTTTGGGGCTGTTCCGGGGCTAAAATTTTATCTAAAACATAAGTAAAATTTCAGTGGTGGAGTTGGTAACATTCGACCTTAAGGAGAGAATGGTAGAATTTTTTTTCTAGTAAGATCTCGGGTGTCTAACGTGTTTCCGCTGCTATAGGAAAGTGGTTCCTACAATTGGCATCAAGAGCGAGATTGAAAAGTGTTCTTAACCCTTCTATTTTTCATTTAAAGTAATTTTTTTATTATTTAAAATGAGTTATAAATAATGATATGCATGTTTAGATATAGGCACAAAATAATATGCATGAGATGAATGGTTATTATTGATTCATGTGATGAATGAATTTTTATATTGGTCGTAAAATTTTTCGGCTCTTATTTTATGTTGGTTTTTTTTTTTGGGATGTAAGGCCATAAGGCCTTTCTTTACAAATTCCTATGTAAAATTTTAATTATTATTATTATTATTATTATTATTTGTAATTTGGAGCACATTGGAGCGAGATTTGAAGACCAAGGGATGTCTTGGGAATATTTTGTACTAATTAGATTAGTATAGGAAATATAAGAGCTCGGTCAATACAAAATTATTTTTTATGTTGTATGTATTTTTAATTCGAAATGTTTGAATAACATGTCATATAGCTTATGGTGCATACTCTTGTATTTTCACATGCCATAATATGTTTTGGATGCATAAATATTCTAGACATAAAATATGATTTTATGAGATTTAAAATGATTAAATTAGAATACGGTATGTATGAAAAATGATTAATTAGATTAATTGATTTTATAGTTTAAAATTGGAAATAATAAAAATGGGCTTAATTAGTGCATCATGAATTCCATTGGTATATAGGATGGAAACCCGAATGTAAATTCCATAGCCGATTCCAAATGGATGGTAATGTGGTCTGCACTCGGGATATAACTCCATGTACCATTGGATTTTATAACACACTTAGATTAATTAAATGGTTTAATTAAAATTTTGACCAATTTAGAATTTTAAATTTTTTAACTTGTTATTGTTCTAATATTTTAAAAGTTAAAATATAATAGGTCACTAAAACTACCTCAAACGAATTAGTTTAATTGAGTAAAATAATTAGTAGAGACTAATGGATATTAGTGAGTTAAATTTTAAGAGTTAAAATTGGTAAGGTCACTAATAGTGTACTAGTGTAAATAAGAGTCATGATTTAGCCGCCATAAATTTATTCACACTAGTAAATTAAAATATTAGATATTTTAAAATAAAAATCTTTATTTTAAAATAGTGAGTGGGAGAAGGATATACGATATTATATCCCACGATCTCCATTGTTAGTCCAAAAATGTGAGAATCAAAAGGCGCCTCGAGACGGCTTTGTTTTCGTCCCCATACGGATGGTGTCCATTTTGGGTCAATATTAAGTTTGTATTCCGAGAGGATAGGGACTCTAGATGTATCTAGAGAACTGACTTACCCAACGGCGACACTTCACTAGTTAAGTCCAAGGGTTCCAAAACAACGGGTTGATGAGCGAAAAATATATCACTATTTACCGCCCCTTTTACTTAATATTTTGTATAGTTTCTCGAGTTTTATAAAAGTTTTTATGTGTTTTAGTTTATTTTGCAGATAAAATAAAATCGAAACTCAATGGAATCATTCGGGGATGAAATATGGAACAAAGAAGGGCAAAAACTAGACTTGACATATTGATTTTGGAGATTGGAAACTTGAAATGGCGTTCTAACGAAGTACGATTTCGGAAATTTCAGATTTACGTAATTGTCTTATTTTGGCCATAACCGTTTACTCCGATATTGGATTGAGGTGATTCAAGTTCCAGATTTAAAGACGACTCAAAGATCTACAACTGTGAAGTTCATAATAATTTGGAATTCTGAAGATATCATGACCGAAATTGACAAAACATCCGTAAGTGTGTTATGTGTAATTATTAAAGTAATTTTCAAAACAAAAAAAAAAAAAAAAAAATAAATAATAATAATTGTCAAACTTCTTGCATGTTTGGTGGAGGATTTGGTGCCATGTTTGGTGCCATATTTAGTGGAGCAAGTGGTGGAGAAATTGATGGAAGCCTTTAGATTTGCCTATAAATACCAAGCCATTTCATTTGTAATTCTCATGTTTTCCTTAAGTTTTTGTAAGGAATTTAAGAATTGTATCTTGTTTGTATTTATTTTTAGTATTTCAATTATGTATTTTTATTTTTATTTTAAGTAATAGTAATTGTTTATTTTCTTTTATTTTCTTTTATGTTTAGTAGTTAAATTTCCGCTGGGGGAAGAGTGAAGCTTTTATTATTTTAGTTTAGATTAATCTCCCTTAATTATAATATGGAAATTATAATTTAAACTAAAGGTTATACCGTCTTAATGGCTGGTTTTATTTATTTGACAAAATGTGACACTGCCTATATGGTCGGTCTATAGGTGACAGATAATTACCGCCTATATGGCTGGTTTATGGACAAATGATAACACCGCCTTTATGGTCGGTTAGACTTAATTGAAAATCTGGCTTAATCAGAATACCGCCTATATGGTCGGTTGGTAATATAACTGATAATTTCTATATTATAATAAGGGAGATTTCTAAATTAGAAATAGTAAAGGTGGATCCCATAACCCCAACATTTTATTTTTATTCTAGGGAAGTGATGAAACACAATATTCACATGCTTAATAATTGATTTAATTATTATATTGGTAATTCTTTAGTTTGTTTATTGAATCTTAAGCCTAATGCTTCTTGTTGCCTAATCACTAATAAGATTGATGTGGTAAACTTAAAATGAACTTGACGAACGGATTTTAGGTTTCAGCCTTAGATTCAATAGCTCACGATCTTCATTGAGGATAGATAACCCTTTAATAGATTTCCTTACAGGATAAGAATATACATGTCGGGCGTGGGTAGCCATAATTGGAACTTGAACTTAATGAATTCAGATAACTTGGTTAACATAAGAATATGATTAATTAGGTTATACTGGGTATTTGTGTCTTACCATCGGAAGAGGCTTTTGCATAACTTCGTGTTCCAGATTAGCAAACTGATTTATTACACATATATAAGAGAATCAATTCATCTTTAGAATAATATTTTGTGGAGTCACAACCCTAGATATTTGTGTCTTTTGTTTATTTTCCTTAATATTTTCTTTTGTTTATTTTATTTATTTATTTATTCAGCAAATCCATATTCAACCAACCAATCAAACGATCATTCTCTTCTACCTTAATTAGATACCGGTAAATAAATAGTATCTACAATTAATAACAACAATAGGAATTGAGTCCTCATGGGATCGATATTTTTATACTACTTGAACGATACGTGCGCTTGCGTTATACGCGTGTGATTACGCCGGTCAAGTTCATGGATCAAAGATGTTATAAAAATAAAAAGAAACATTTGAAATCCGAGTAATTATGTCCTTTTGGGTGTTTTAACACCTAGTGCCCTAAAGCCAATTGGTTTGGAAGTCACTGGCCCAAAGCTCGTTACATGGATTGAAGATGTTGCTTTCTTTATTTTATGCAAAAAAAAAAAATCAAAAAATATTCCATTACTAAAAAAAAGGTGTGAATTCTGATATAACTTTAGGATAAAAATATTACTTTCTTTTCAACTACACTTATGAATATTGTGGGCACAATGACTTGATTAATACCTTGTTAGTTGTGTGTATGGAGAATGGTAAAAATAATCGGAGAATTTACTTTTATGGTAATTTAGAAAGAAAGAAAACAACTATTAACTTGGATAAGAAGTTTCATCTGTTTAGTCATTAACTTGTTTATTCTCTTGTCTTTTTACTTTTGTATGCATTAGTTTTATTATCTTTTTGCTTTTATGTGCATTATTTTGACGTTTGTGGGTATCGTCACTGTAAGCCCTCACGAGACTACAACTCGTCCACTAGGGACACCTAAGGGTTTAAAGGCTTGTTGCATACGCTTAATGCAACTGTGAACCCCACGAAAGTGGCTTAGTTTAATTTAGTCTCATTTGTTTATTTTATTTTATTTTGTTGTTTTGCTCGAAGACTAGCAAAATGTTAGGTTTGTGGGTGTGATGAGCGGAAAATATATCACTATTTACAACCCATTTTACTTAATATTTTATATAGTTTCTCAAATTTTATGAACGTTTTGATGTATTTTAGTTTATTTTGCAGATAAAATAAAATCGGAACTCAATGGAATCATTTAGGATGAAATATGGAACAAATAAGGGCAAAAACTAGACTTGACATTTTGATTTTGGAGATTGGAAACTTGAAATGGCGTTCTAACGAAGTACGATTTCGGAAATTAAAAATTTGTGCAATTATCATATTTTGACCATAACATTTTACTCTAATATCGGATTGAGGTGATTCAAGTTCCAGATTAAAGACGACTCAAAGATCTACAATTTTGACGTTCATAATAATTTCAAATTCTGAAGATTACATGACCGAAATTGATAAAACATCTGAAAGTATGTTATGTGTAATTATTAAAGTCATTTTCAAAACAAAAAAAGAAAAAAAGAAATAAATAATAAAAATTGTCAAACTTCCACCAAACATGCTTGCATGTTTGGTGGAGGATTTGGTGCCATGTTTGGTGCCATGTTTGATGCCATGTTTGGTGCCATGTTTGGTGGAGCAATTGGTGGAGAAATTGGTGGAAGCCTTTAGATTTGCCTATAAATACCAAGCCATTTCATTTGTAATTCTCATGCTTTCCTTAGGTTTTTGTAAGGAATTTAAGAATTGTATCTTGTTTGTATTTATTTTCAATATTTCAATTATGCATTTTTATTTTTATTTTCAGTAATAGTAATAGTAATAGTTTATTTTCTTTTCTTTTCTCTTATGTATAGTAGTTAAATTTCCACTAGGGGAAAGGTGAAGCTTTTATTATTTTAGTTTAAATTAATCTCCCTTAATTATAATATGGAAATTATAATTTAAACTAAAGGTTATACCGCCTTAATTGCTGGTTTTATTTATTTGACATAATGTGACACCGCCTATATAGTCGGTCTTTAGGTGACAGATAATTACCGCCTATATGGCTGGTTTATGGATAAATGATAACACCGCCTTTATGGTCGGTTGGACTTAATTGAAAATCTAGCTTAATCAGGATACCTCCTATATGGTCGGTTGGTAATATCACAGATAATTTCTATATTATAATAATGGAGATTTCTAAATTATAAATAGTAAAGGTGGATCCCTAACCCCAACATTTTATTTTTATTCTATGGAAGTGATGAAACACAATATTCACATGCTTAATAATTGATTTAATTATTATATGGGTAATTCTTTAGTTTGTTTATTGAATCTTAAGCCTAATGCTTCTTGTTGCCTGATCACCAATAAGATTGATGTGGTAAACTTAAAATGAACTTGACGAATAGATTTTAGGTTTCAGCCTTAGATTCAATAGCTCACGATCTTCCTTGAGGATAGATAACCCTTTATTAGATTTCCTTACAGGATAGACATATATCTGTTGGGCGGGGGTAGCCACTATTGGAACTTGAACTTAATGAATTCAAGTAACTTGGTTAACATAGATATATGATTAATTGAGTTATTTGGGTGTTTGCATCTGACATTTATAAAAGAATCAATTCATCATTAGAATAATATTGTGTGGGATCATAACCCTAGAAATTTGTGTCTTTTTTTATTGTCCTTAATATTTTCTTTTGATTATTTTATTTATTTATTTAGAAAATCCACAATTAACCAACCAATCAAGCGATCATTCTCTTCTCCTTCAATTGGATACCTGTAAATAAATAGTATCAATAATTAATAACAACATTAGGAATTAAGTCCTCGTGGGATCGAGATTTTTATACTACTTGAACGATAAGTGCGTTTGCGTTATACGCGTGTGATTACGCCGGTCACGGGTCACACTCACAAAGGAATGATTAAATTTTAATCAAAATTCATTGATCAAAACAAGCGGTGGTTGGTTAATATAGAAATAAGAGTTATTCCCGTGTATATTAATTAATTGAGATTGTCTCGATCTATCATGAAAATACTTGACTTACCTTACATCGGCACCTATTTGTGGGATGATAGATTTCTATGGCATAGTAATTCTCTTAGGTTTCTAATACATTATTCATGGTTCATGAATCATGTTTAATTTTATGCCAAAATATTTGTTAATTTTAATATGCGATGAATGAATATTAAATGCATGTTTATTTTATTTTTCAGCCATGGTTTCTCCAATTATTTCCATTCTCTATAACGATAAATTAACGGTAGAAAATAATGTCAAGTGGAAATATAACATGAACGCTATCATGGTTTGTGAAGACCTAAAGTTTGTTCTAATGGAGGAATGTCCTCCCAAACCGGCCAGCAATGCTAGCCAGGCTGTACGTGATGGCTACCAAAAATGGGTCGCGTCTAATAATAAAGACCTAGCATGGATGTCTGAGGTTCTTGCTGCAAAGCATGAGCCTATGGCTACAACATCTCAGATGATGGAGTCATTGCAGGGCATGTTCGGGAAGCCTTCGGAGCATCAGCATCATGATGCCATTGTCTTAGCGAAGACTATTAGGATGAAGGAAGTGACATCAGTCCAAGATCATGTCTTAAGGATGATGGTCTATCTCAATACTACCGAAACCCATGGAGGTCGTATTGAGGAGCGGAGCCACGTGTCCATGATTATAAAAACTCTTCCGAAGAGTTTCCTGTAGTTTAAAAGAAATTATGTTATGAACAAGTTGTCTTTTACTTTGACCTAGCTGCTTAATGAGCTAACCCATTACGAGTCCATGTTTGTGGATCCTCGTAAGCCCAGTGCTGAGGCAAATGTTGCCGAATCTTCTAAATCTGCTAAGAACAAGAAGAAAGGCACTGGGAAGACTAAGGCTGAACCTATGAAGAATAAGAACAAGAAAGGCTCCAAGGTTGTTAAGCCCAAGGGAAAGTGTTTCCACTGTGACAAGGATGGACATTGGAAAAGGAACTGTCCTAAATACCTTGCCGAGCTGAAAGAGAAGAAGGCTACATGCAAATATGATTTACTTGTTATCTAATCTCTCTTAGTGGATGATGATAAATCTGCATGGATTGTTGATTTTAGAGCCACTAACCATGTTTTTTCTTCTTTGTAACTACTTGACTTATGAAGGGACCTTGCTGAATGAGACTACACCATGAGGGTCAGGACAGAGGATGCCATTTCAGCAAGAGCAGTGAGAGTTTCTAGTTTAAATTTTTTGAATACTAGTTATTTAAATTTGGACAATGTGTTATTCATTCTTGATTTTCACAGGAATTTGATTTCTATTTCCAAACTTTTGGATGATCGTTTCTTGATTTATTTTAATAGTAATTTGGTTATTATTGGTATAAATAGGTTAACAATTTATGGACCGATGAATGTAAGATCCCGAGGTGGTTATGAATACTTCGTCACTTTTATTGATGATTATTCAAGATATGGGTACATTTACCTAATGCAGCACAAATCAAATACTTTTGAAAAGTTCAAAGAGTATTGTGCTGAGGTTGAGAACCAATTATGTAAGACGATCAAAACTCTACGATCAGAACGCGGAGGAGAATACATTGACAGAGATTTTGGGGAATTTTTAGGTGAGCATGAGATAATATCCCATCTCACAACACCTGGAACACCATTACAAAATGGTATTGTAGAAAGGAGAAATTGAACCCTACTAAATATGATAAGATCTATGTTTAGTTATAGCTCACCACCTAGTTCTTTTTGGAGGTATACATTGCAAACAACAATGTATATCCTTAATGTAGTTTCATCTAAGTTTTTTCTAAGACTCCCTTATATTTATGGAGTGGTCATAAAACTAGTTTACGATATTTCGGCATATGAGGGTGTCCAGGACATGTGCTGAAGAATAAGACTATTAAGTTGGAGTCAGGTTCACATGTGTGCCTATTTTTAGACTATCCTAATGAGACTAGGGGTGGATTATTTTATAGCCCTGATGATAACAAAGTGTTTGCATCAAAAAACCCCACATTTCTAGAGGTGGACTATATGAGAGTTCAAAGCTTGTAGTAAGGTGTTACTCAATGAGTTACTTGTTGGTTAGACCAGCACACCATCATCAACAACAATTGACAAACACATATCACCTTCAACATCTGAGAGTCAGATGCAAGTTTTTCAGAATGATCTACTACCTAGATTTAGTGGGAGGGTTGTACGACAACCTGATCACTATCTAGGAGTTGGATAGGCACAAGTTGTCGCCTCTAGCGATGGGGTAGATAATCCATTGACCTATAGTAGTACAATGGATGATTCTGATAAAGAGGAATGGCTCAAAGCTATGAACCTCGAGATGTAGTTTATGTACTCCAACTCAGTGTGGGAACTTATAGACCAACCTGATGGGGTAAAACCCATAGGTTGTAAGTGGATGTACAAGAGAAAAATGGGAGCAGATGGGAAGGTACAGACCTTCAAAACTAGGCTAGTGGCCAATGGTTATACCCATAAAAAGGGATTTGACTATGAGGAAATTTTCTCGCCAGTAGCCATGCTCAAATCCATCCACAATCTTCTGTCCATTGTCGCATATTATGACTATGAGATTTGGAAAATGGACATCAAGATTGCATTCTTGAATGGCAATCTTGATGAGTGTATCTATATGGTACAACCAAAGGGATTCATAGCCCAAGATCAAGAGCAAAAGGTTTGCAAGCTGCAAAGTTTCATTTATGGACTCAAGCAAGCATCTCGATCTTGAAACATAAGATTTGATACCACGATCAAGTCTTATGATTTTGAGCATAATGTTGATGAGCCTTGTGTATACAAGCGCGTCATTGACAATAATGTGGTTTTTCTAGTTTTATACGTCGATGATATTTTACTCATTGGTAATAATGTAAAGATATTATCGGACATGAAAACCTGGCTAGCTAACCAATTCCAAATTAATGATTTGGGAGAGGCGAGTTATGTTCTTAGGATCCAGATTCTTCGGGATCGTAAGAAATGAATTTTAGCTATGTCTCATGCATCATACATCGACAAGAACCTTGTGCGATTTGGGATGCAGAATTCCAAGAAAGACAATAATCCTTATCGACATGGAATTCATTTGTCAAAGGAATAGTCTCCTTAGACACCTCAAGAAGTTGAGGAAATGAGACATATCTCATATGCCTCAACAGTAGGTAGTTTCATGTATGTTATGCTATGCACGAGACCAGACATCTAATTTGCAGTGGGAGTAGTCAATGGGTTTCAATCTAACCCAAGATTGGATCATTGGGTGGCTATGAAACAAATACTCAAGTATTTTAAGAGAACGAGAAATTATATGCTTGTGTATTCCGGACAGGATGTGATCCTAAGGGGATATACGGACTCTAATTTTTAGACGGATGTCGATTCTAGGAAATCAATATCTTGATCATTGTTTACCCTAGGTGGTAGGGCCATTGTATGGCGGAGTATAAATCAATCTTGTATAGATGACTCCACCATAGAGGCTGAATATGTAGCAGCTTGCGAAGCAGCTAAGGAAACAGTCTGGCTCCGGAAGTTCTTGGGATATCTGGAAGTTGTTCCAAATATGGATAAACCGCTCACACTTTATTGCGATAATAGTGGTGCAGTGGAAAATTCTAAAAAGCAAAGAAGCCATAAAAGAGGAAAACATATAGAGAGAAAATATCATCTCATCAGGGAGATATTGCAGAGAGGAGACATTTCTGTCACAAAGATTGCATCTGTAGAGAACCTGGGTGATCTGTTTACAAATATCTTGTCGGCTAAAGTATTTGAAGGTCACCTAGATGGTATAGGATTACGTGACATGTCCCATTTACCCTAGTACAAGTGGGAGATTGTTGGGATATATACCCTAGAACTTCATGTAATGTAAACAAAATTATATTTTATGAAATAAAATGATGTATTATTCATTTATCAAAGTGTTTATTTAATATCGCATATTGTAAATTATCTTATTTATCCTAGATTACTCATGTGCCTTCAGACTTAATGTATGAGTGTCATACACTAGAGGATTTAAGTCTGAAGTTAGTAATCTAAATTTGTCCATGGAGAGCAAACAAAACGGGTAATTTGTTTGTGGATTATCTATAGTTGCGGTCCATTCAAAAATTATATGGCAAGCTTGATCCGAGATCATCCATGTGGAGACATGAGAATGAAGGCATCTTTTATTATGTGATCATATAGGACTGGACCTAGATAGAAATGAGTTTCTTATAATATCTGTTAAATTAAGAAATTCATCTCGATCTACTAGATGGTCATATATGGATTGATCTTAGTCCTGAGTGTATTACGAACTGTTGTATGGCAGGCTATGTCCTTTGATTTACAAAGGTGAGGTTGGTGTAGCAATCTCGACTAATAGCTACGTACTTTAAGGACATGGTTTAGTATATAGCTGGGGGCATTTTATATAGATATGAAGTTCACTTCTTCTTGCGAGAAGAATATGAATATCTTCCTTGAAGGTTGATTTGGTACTTGAATGGTTAGAGCGCTCAAGTCTTTCTATTACGAATAGAAAGATTAATATTCATAATAGTTATGAATAAATCGATCATTAGAGACTCAATGGTACTTATGGCACAAAATAATTAAAGGGGTATAACAGATATTATGACCCGAATCTAATTATGAGATACTCGTGGAGGGTCAATCTGTATGTAGTGAGTATATCAGTGGATACCGATAGTGTTTCAGTATAAAATATATCTACAGTAATGAGAGTGGAGCTTTAGATTTTTAGTGGAATAACCTAAAGTTAATAATTCAAAATATTTAATTAAAGAGCTTTAATTAATATTTCGGGATTATTGGAGCTCGGAACTGTAGGTCCATTCGGACCCGTGTTAACTCGTTACACTATAGAAATTCATGGAATAATTGGATAGTCCAATTATGAACTAACTTGAAAAATATTAAATAATTTAGAATTATTTATTGATATAATTATTAATTTAAGTAATAATTATATAATGTCATATTTTATAATAATATATTAAAATATTTAATATATAGTTTTTATATTAATGATTATTAGATAATAATTTAGTATAAGATTTGATTTCAAATTAAATTTGATTTAATTCCAAATCAAATATGTAATTTATATCATGATATAAGTTATATTTTAAATTTTAATTTCAAAATAAATTATATTTGATATTATATTTAATTTTTAAAATTAATAATCTTATTGTGACAAAAATACTATTGGCCATTATTTATATATGTGATTAGGGTTAGAGTTAATTTTGTAAAAGTATATTTAATTAACCTAATATAACACCCCCGGTAATTCTGACGACCACATTTTATAGGTGGCATAATACATGATATAAATCATGCTTAAGCGTGTATGTGCTTGTGGAATTACTTTTCGGACATTTGATATATCATTTACAGTTCCGATACGAAATTTATTTTCTGCTATACTTCAGACATCCTTGAGTATTTTAGCCATAACTTTTCAATATTATATCTTATTTTAGTGAATTTTATACCAACGGAAAGCTCGGACAATTATCTACAACTTTCGTGTTGGTCATTCTTCCAAAATCAGACCAGAAATAAGCCAAAATTACAACTCAATGCAGGATGAATAGTAACCCATGATTTTAAATTAGAGTGAGTGATGTGGCACAAATCTAGCCACTTCTTGTAACCCAAAAAAATCTACCACTCACTATAAATACGACATTATCCATTCATCTCTCTCCAAAAATTAAAAAAAAAAAAATTGAGCCAAGGATTTAGAAGGCTCTCCAATCTTCTTCACTCTCATGAAATTTTTTATGAAATGATGATGAGTTCTCAAGCTTTCTCTTGGTCAAGTAAGCTTCTTGGTCTTATTTTTTCTTTATACTTTGAAAAATAAGCATTCATTTTCACTTG
The DNA here is from genome assembly GCA_019454045.1 of Zanthoxylum bungeanum. Taxonomy (NCBI): domain Eukaryota; kingdom Viridiplantae; phylum Streptophyta; class Magnoliopsida; order Sapindales; family Rutaceae; genus Zanthoxylum; species Zanthoxylum bungeanum. Next base: position 193,946 of record SKCR01007783.1, read on the forward strand.
TATTTTCGTACTTGGAACCCTACGAATTTGGGTTTTGTTGTTTAAGAAGGTTGAGCAAAATTTAAGCATCAATACATGTTTATGATGTTATTTAGAGTGGATTATGCTTAAGTTTGGTTGAAATAATATCAAGGTATAAAAATGGACATGAAGGCATAATTTCTTATCATGTTGGAGGGAGTTGTTTTTATTGTTTTGACGATAAATTTTTGTGGTTCATGCACTAGAAGATAACATGAGTTTAATTTGTTTCAAGTTGATAACTCAAAGATTGTAAAATTAAAGCCCTTGCCTAATTTTTTTATGGATGTGTTGGGGGATTATACTTTGTGATTTGATGATACTAGATAATAGTTTATATTTAGGTTGATGATATGAAATGAGTTTATGTCAAGTTGAGTGGAAGTTTGGATGATGGTGTTGGGGATTATTTTGTACATTGTCATTGAAGAGTTGATATTTGGCCCTGAAATCGGGTGAGCGTCGTGACGCCAATGGGCTAGTGTCGCAATGCATAATAAAAGATACTCTCTGCCTCGGGTTTGTTCGTCTAGGAGTCGCGACACTCAACACTTGGCGTCGTGACGCTGAACATAGAGATGTTCTCTATCTCAACTCTGTTCGTGTGAGCATCGCGACGTTTAACACCTGGAGTCGTGATGCGTAACCATTTTCTCAGGATAAGTTTTAATCATTTCAATTTCAACCTAGGATGTTAGAGGGACCCTAAGAGTTTCGTATCAGCATATATTCACTCATTATGTCATGTCTCCAGCATAATACGTCATGTAATGATAATAGTTTAGTTTAATTAAGAAGCTTAGTCTAGTTCCGAAGCATATTTCACAACTTATATTATAATTAAGTTTATTGATTTTAAATTATCGGCATGAACTGCAATTCTCTTTGATGAAGTGAAGTAGTGCCAGCCAGATTCCAAATCAGTGAGTGTATATTTTCTTTTTAAGTTGATATTTACTTGTTTGTTTTTAAATTGAAACAAACTTTTAAGAGCATCAGGGCATTAGCCGAGTTTATTTCCAGTAATATTATGAGTGAGAATGTTTTTAAAAGTGTTTTGAAGAATTACTATTGATTTCAATACATATGATTTTTATTTTGATCTTGGAATTGCCAGATATTGGAAGTATGGTTTTTAATGATTTTCAGAGGCATGGGGAAAAACCTACCTCAGATGTAACTTGGAATTGGCGGATCCAGTAACATGTGCACATGTAGCTCGGGACTAGGGAGACGGTGATACGTAACGCCCTTAGATCATAGTTTCAGGGCCAAGATGACAGCATTGATTAGCACTCCTGCCTCTAGTTCAGTGACTTGGGGGACGGTGATACGTAACGCCCCAAGGCCTAGTTAGGTGTGTGGGGGGACAACGATATGTAACGCCCTCATACGTCAGTGGATTTCAGATGAGATTTTCAGAAATGATAGTTTTATGAAAGAGTTTCAAAACAAATAGTTTTATCAGAAATCTCAAAGCTTTACAGAATGAAAGAAGTTTTTAGAAAATTGTGCAGAAAGAGAATTGTTTTCAGATAAAGAGCTTTCAGAAAAGTTTAGCCTTCTTGTGATGATTTCGGTTTCAGAAAATAAATATTTCATATAGCATTTTAGTTCCTGTTTTAAATTGTCCACTCACTAGGCCATTCAAACGATCTAACCCCCTACTCTTCAGTGTTTTCTGTTTTGCAGGCCTACTATGAGGACGAGTTCGAGAGGATGGATATTGATTGCAGTCCCTAGAGTGTTTTGGTCCATCGGGTCAAGTACATAGGTTCAGCACAGTCAGTGTCAAAGTAAAGTTGCATGTCAAATATTAGTATTGTATAAGTCAATGTAATATTCTAAAAGTGTACACTAATAGAGTTGTAAGGTGAAGTATTGTTGAGTACACAGTTATGAGTATTGAAATACATTTTACGTTGTTGAGTTGGGGAAAGGCCCATATGCATGGGTTTGTAGTGATGATCATAGTCAGAAAGTCAAATGCTCAGAGGGATAGGTCAGCCTATCGCCTGTCGGTAACATCTCCGAGAGGGGATGTTACACCTAAACCCTAGATATGAATTAGAATATTTTTTCTTAATATTCTAACCCTAGCCACTTTTTCATTCTCATTTAGATTGAAAAATGAGTGAAAAAGGAGAAAAAAACAGAGAAAATTTTTCTCAAGAAAATTTTCAATAAGTGTGTTGATCCGAATCCACTCTCACGGATTTCTGGTGGTGAATCATAATACGGAAGATCGATTTGTTCCATCATATACACAAACTCACGGTAACAATCTGGATGGAAGCACCATTGTTGCTTGTTTCAAACAGGACGTGAGATAAGCAACGACACGCATTCACAAAGCTATTGGATTAAATCCAGAAGCAAATCATGAAAAAGCATGTATGGCTTTTGAAGCCGTCACGTCACAAGTGGACCGCATGTAGATGTTGACCATCAGGCCACTATTTGAAAGTAATAGATATATCATCACTTATACAATTGATTTTGATCAATCTCAGTTTATGGCAGTGCGTGAATTGATCAATATCAATTACATTATCTCACGCACATATTTTTGATATTCATGAGCATTATAATTATAATGGTACTGGCGCATAGTAAAACATACCATGCATGCCCTAAGGAAGTCGAGGAGTCACTTTGCCAAGTACAAATGTGGCTCTCTTTTTTGGAAGCAAATGTTTTTGCTGCGGTTTTGTGCAGCAAATTTTGGTTCATAAAGGGCTGTTCAGTTTCGTGTAAATTTGTCCAGATTTTGGCTGATAGAGTGGGGCTGTTCGGATTTGAATTTTTGGTACAAAAATTCAAGATTAAAATGAGGAGAGTAGAAAATTTTTTCAAGGTCAATTTTGGTGCCCTCAGCCGTTTCCGCTGCGCGAGGGAAAGTGTTTCATGTAATTGACATCAAGAGCAAGGTTAAAAAGTATTCTAACTCTTCTCTTTTTAATTTTAATTATACGATAAATAATGTGTTTATTTTTATGTATGAGAAATAAAAAATTTATATGTCATAAGAATGAGCATAAAATTAAACAAATATATTTTACGAGATAAAATTATTCATGTGATGATATTTATTTATTTTAAATGGATTGGTAGTGAATCTTTCCGGATTTTTGGTTTTATTAGTGTTTTTTGGAATGTAAGGTCATAAGGTCATTTTAGGAATTAATTACAAATGTTGTATTTAATTTTTCTATGTAACTTATGGAGCACATTGCCAATGAGGACACTAAGATAGTAATTGAGCAATGTTTAGTAAATGTGGATCATGGTTGTGGGAAGTTATGGTAAGCAAAGGCATGATGAGTTCGACAACGACGTGTGGAGGTGATTAGCACACGAAAGCATGTCTTATGAGCCAAAGTGCTAATGTGGTCTGTAGTGAGCACACGACTACTTGAAACATTATATCCATATATTGCGAATGTTACTACTCGAGGAGCAAAATTTCCGCAGGACAATCCATAGAGTCAAGAGTTGAAGACCAAAGAATGCCTTGAGTATTTTGTGTATTAATTAGATTAATATAGAAAACCAAAAAGCCCGGTCAATGCAATAGTTTTGTTGTATGTCTGTTTACAATTCAAATTGTTTGAATAACATTTCATATAGCATATGATGCCCACTCATGCATTATAACATGACATGACATTAAATGCATGTTGATTTCAACTAAGCATAATAGTTATGCAAATTTTTAAATAGTTGAAATTTAGATTAATAAATGCGAATAAATTAAATGGTTTAATTTAAATAAGTTTAAAATTTGGTAATTCAGAAAAAGACGATTGATATGGGAATAGTTATTTATTTTGGCATATAGGATGGAAACTCGGATATAAATTCCATAGCTGATTCTGAATGGACTGTAGTATGGTCTGCACTCGGGATGCAACTCCACATAACAAATAAAAATAACATAAGTCATCTATATCTAATTAAATAGTTTAATTAAAGTATTATCTAAATCCAAATTTTATTTTAAACTGAAAATCGTGAACTAAAATTTTAATAGTTAAAATTGAAATAGGTCACTAGAGATCACTTTATTAAATTAGTTTAATTAAGTTATATATTAATTTGGACTAATAAGTATTAGTGAACAAAAATTTTAAGTGTTAAAATTTGGAGATATCATTAATCATCAACTAGTATTAATTAGGTTATATTTTTAGCCGCGCAAAATCAAAACAAAGTAAATACTAGTGTAATAGAAACCTTAAACTATAAAATAGTGAGTGAGAGAGAGATAAATGACAATATATCCCGCGATCTCCGTTGTTAGTTCGAAAACGTGAGACTCAAAAGGTGCCTCGAGATGGTTTTGTTTTCGTCCCCCTACTAATGGTGTCCATTTTGGGTCAGTATAAATTTTGGATTCTGAGAGGATATGAACTCTAGATGTATCTGGTGAACTAACATACCCTACAGTGACACTTCACTAGTTAAGTCTAAGGGTTCTGAAACAACGAGTTACGCTCACAAAGGAATGATTAAATGTTAATCGAAATTCCTTGACCAAATCAAACGGTGGTTGGTTAATATAGGAATAAGAGTTATTCCCGCATATATTAATTAATTGAGATTGTCTCGATCTATCATGCAAATACTTGACCTATCCTATGGCAGCACTTATTTGTGGGATGATAGAATTCCGTGGCATAGTAATTATTTTCAGGTTTCTGATTCATTTTACATGGTCCATGCATCATGTTAATTTTATGCCAAAATTGTTTGTGATGATTTTAATATTAGATGAATGAAATTTTAATGCATGTTTATTTAAAAATTTATTAGCCATTTTTTCGATATTTCCATACTTGCTAACGATAAATATACGAGAAATAATTATGTTAACAAAAAATTAACATGAAAGTTGTCTTGGTCTTTTGAAGACCTTAAATTTATCTTGAAGAAGGAGTGCCCTCCAAAGCCAAGCTATATATGACACTCACCAAAGGTGAGTACGACCAATGAGAAGACCCACTGCTACTTGCTAGCAGGGATGTCTGATATTCTTGCTCCTAAGCATGAACCAATGGCTATAACATCTATGATGATGGATTCATTGCAAGACATGTCAGGGTTTCCTTCGGAGCAGTAACGTCATGATACCTTAGTTTCAGTGATGACCACGAAGATAAAGAATTGGACATCCATCCAAAATAAATTCTTGAGGATGATGACCTACTTCCATACGGCCGCCCATAGTCAGATGACCATGATAATGAGATCTCTTTCGAATAGTTTCTTATAGTTTAAGAGAAACTTTGTTATGAATAAGTTGATTTTCACTCTAACATAACTACTAAATAAACTCACCTCTTTGGAGTCCATGCTGATGGATTCTTGTAAGCCTAGTGGAGAGGCAAGTATTGCCGAGTCTTTCAAAACTACAAAGATTAGAAAGAAACACTAGAAAGACAAAAGGTATAATTACTTGGTACATAGAAAGACCTTGATGAAGGTAACTTTACCATGAGAGTCAAGACAGTGGATGCTGTTATAGTAGAAGCAATGAGAGTTATTAGTTTTCAATTTTCAAATCAAAGTTATGTGAATTTAAATAAAGTTTTGTTTATTCCTGTTTTGTCGCGGAAATTTGATTTCTGTTTCAAAACTATTGCATGATGGTTTTCATTTTATTTAATAATAATAGTTATTATTTCAAAATGGATTACCAATATGCAAAGGAAACTATGAGATAACTTGTATGAGTTAAGACTATTAATACATAACTCACTACTCAACATTGAGATGTTTAAGGTTGAAAAACCTAAAATAAATGACAAAAGATTTCTCACAATAACACATATATGTGGCATCTCAGACTTGGCCATATTAACCTTGACATGATAAATAGAGTATTAGAAAGTGGATCTTTAAGTCAGTTAAAGAACCGCAACTTACCAGTCTATGAGTCTAATCTAGAAGGTAATATAACCAATGTACCTTTTATTGGAAAAGGGCTAAGAGCCAATTAATCACTAAGTGGTTATGAATATTTCATCATATTTATTGACGATTATTCTAGATATGTGCATGTTTACCTAATGCTGCATAAACCAGGTACCTTAGAAAAGTTCAAAGATTGTCATACTAAGGTTGAGAACCGATTAGATAAAGCCATCAAAAGTCTACGATCAACTCGTGGTGGAGAATACCTCGACAATGAATTCGAGGAGTTCTTAGTTGAGCATGGGATGGTATCCCAACTTATAGCACCTAAAACACCTTAGTAGAATGGTGTTGTATAAAAGAAGAAATCAAACCGTAGTAGACATTATGAGATCAATGTTTATTGATAGATCATTACCTAGTTCTTTTTGAGGGTATACATCACAAAGAACAATGTATATCCTTAACGTAGTTCCATTTATTTCTATTCCCAAGAACCTTTAGAGTTGTGGAGCGGTCGTGAAGCTAGTTTATAATATTTACTCATATGGAAATGTCCAGCGCATATACTGAAGAACAAGAATATAAAGTTTGAATTACATTAAGGTGTGTCTATTTATAGGCTATCCTAAAGAGACTATGGTTGGATTCATCTAAGAAGAGATCAAAGTGTTTGTATTTCTTGAGGAAGACTATATGAGATAAATCATACCTCGCAATAAATTAGTACTCGAGGAGTTACTTTCTGGTTAGACCAATGTATGATCAACAACAGTATTATGATTTTGAGTACAACGCTGATGAGCCTTGTATATACAAGTGTGTCATTTGCGGTAAGATAGTTTTTCTCATATTATACATCGATGATACTTTACTCATTGAAAATGATGTAAAAGTATTATCGGATTTAAAATCCTAACTAGCTAACTAATTCCAAATGTAAGATTTGGGAAAGACGAGTTGTGTACTTGGGATCCAAATTATTCGGGATCATTAGATATGATTGTTAGTTGTGTCTCAAACATCCTATATCGACAAGATTGTTGTACGATTTTGGGTACTGAATTTCAGGAAAAGTACTTACCTCTTCGACATGGAATTCACTTGTCGAAGAAACAGTTTCCTAAGACACCTCAAGCAGTTGAGAAGATGAGACATATCCCACATACCTAAAATGTTGGAAGTCTCATATATGCGATGCACAAGACTGGATATCTGTTATGCAGTGGGAGTAGTCCGTAGTTTTCAGTATAACCCAGGATTGGATCAGTGGGTGACTTTATAGCATATTCTCAACTATCTTAAGAGAACGAGAGACTATATGCTTGTATATTCTGGAGAGGATATAATCTCTAGAGGACATATGGATTTTGATTTTCATATGGATGTAGATTATGATAAACCAATATCTCAATCAGTATTCACCTTAGTTGGTGGAGCCATGATATAGAGGAGTATAATATAATATGGTATTGTGAATTCCACCATGAAGGCTGAGTATGTAGCAGCTTGTGAAGCAGCTAAGGAAGCAATATAGCTCTATAAATTCTTGAAAGATCTGGAAGTTGTTCCAGATATGGATATATCACTCACACTTTATTATGATAATAGTGGTACAATGGTAAAATTAGGGGTGACAAAATGAATCAATGAATCGAATTTATATCGAATCCTAAACGAATCGAATCAAAATATGATGGATTCGTATTCAATTCGTTTATTAAACGAATACTAATATCAGAATTCGTATTCTATTCGTTTATTAAATGAATCAAATACGAATATTCGTTTAGTCATGATATTATTTAATAAAATAATTTATCACAATGAATTTACATTAATTCTTCATACATATATACTTATGAAATATGTAATTAATATATTTACTAAAAATACCTCACCAAATATTGAAAATATTACTTTTTCTATGGTAATTAGCCATAATTTCTCGAATCTTAAGAAAAATAAAAATAATAAAACGAATCATAAATGAATCAATGAGCTTAAATTCATATTCGATTCGTTTAATAAACGAATTGAATCGAATTGACCCATTTATTAAACGAATCCATTTATGCAAACCTTTATTCGCTTTAAAGTGAATCGAATCGAATGAATAAACGAATCCTGAACCAAATTGCCACACTTAGGTAAAATTCCAAGGAACCATGAAGCCACAAGAGAGTGAAGCATATAAAGAGGAAATATCATCTTTTTAGGGATATGTTGCAGATAGCGTTCTGCAGATAATCTGGCTGATCCGTTTACAAAGACCTTGACGACTTAAGTGTTTAATGGTCACCGAGAGAGTCAAGGATTATGTGACATATCTCATTTGTTCTAGTGCAAGTGGGAGATTGTTGGGATATATGCCCAAGATCATAATGTAATATGTAAATGAGATTTTATTTTAAGGAATAAACGATGTAGTTATTCATTTGTTAAAATATTGATTTTAAAGTTGCATATTATAAATTATCATGTATGCCTTTGGATACCAAATTTACTTTCAGATTTAGTGTATAAGTGTTATACACAAGAGGATTTAAAACTGAAATTAGTAATCCTAAATAGTTCGTAAAGAGCAAATAAAGATGGACACTTTGTTTATGGTTTATCTACAGCTGCGGTCCATTCCATGTTGTATGACGATTTAGATCTGAGTTCGTTCATGTGGTGACATGGGAATGGAGGCATCTTAAATGATGCGATCATATAGGAATGGACCAAGACATAAATAAATTTCTTTTAATATCCGTTAAATAAAGAAATTCATATCAGTGTAATAGATGATCATATATGGGTTGATTTGAATCTTGAGTGTATTACGAACTCCTACATGGCAGACTATGTCCTTTGATTTACAAACATGAGGTTGTGAGGCAATCCCGACCAATAGCTACGTATTTTGGGGACATGGTTTGGTGTGTAATTAGGGACGTTTTAAATAAATATGGAATTGTAACATCCCAGATTTTCATGATAGTTCTGGAAGGTTCCCGGACTGATGTTTTAGTCTCGGAACATGATGATAATAAAGAATAAGAGTTCAAGCGATGATATATGGATCGGAAAAATATAAAGTGCAGTTTTGTCCCGTTAGAAGACGCGTCGTCTAAAAAATCAGTTACGTAATTTTTATTATGCACGTAAAGTTTGTCGTTTCGGTAATAAAAATATTAAACGAACTCGGATTGAGTTGATTCCTGAACCATCAGACTCTTTTTTATGATACAAATATTTTTCATGTGGAATACTTTTTGAAATTCACACAAGAAAGGCTTCAAAAACATTAATTTAAGAAGAGACCCAGAACAAGGGGCTTAGTTGCAAAAATACGGGGACCAAGATGATATTTTCTAAGAAGATTATAAAAACCTCTAAGTTTATGAAAATCACGAAATTGGCAAACCTTCGCATTTCCCTCCACCCTTCCCCTTGTCTCCAAATGTGGGAGAGAGAGAAGTTTTTCGTCGGTGGTCCTTCGGCCAACATCGCACCGGCGGACCACCAGCTCCTAAAGCGCCTGGCCACGACACACCTGCTAGTGGCCGGCACCGTCGCATGGATCACCGGAATCGGTGCAAATAAGGAGAAACAACCGCGTGAGATGGGTTTCACGGTTTCGGCTCATCGGTTCGATTCACGACCCGAGCCACCTGCCAAATCGAAGTCCTCGACAAGTACAACGAGAAGGTGGTGATGGTTTCTCTGATCCGTGCTCGGTTACATGCAAATCAAGACAAAACTGCACATGTGGATAGTGACCCGAAATGAATAGTAGCTCCGATCAGAATTCCGATGACACTAGTGCATTCGTGAGCTCTTTGGGAATCCGAATATGCCCTCGAAATTTCGGTATGAAATCCTGGTAAAAATCTACTATTTTAAAGTTTCCAGTTTTATATTCGGATGTTCCCAGTGGATCCGTAGAGTAGCGTAGTGTTATAGAATGAGTTGTTTGAGCTTTAGTATGTTGAATATGTGTTTGTCGTAGAATCCGGATGAAAACGGATTAGATTAGATCAATAGATCGATCTAGTAGATAAAGCGGGTTTCCAGTGAAATCATGTTTCTTGCTCGACTGAGCGTTGATGATTGTAACTATGGATACGACTTAAATATGATATTACGAGAGTAACTGAGTAATTTCGGATAAGTTCGGAAGGTTCAGGATCCTTCCGCAGTGTTTGTGGAAACTTTTCCGCAAAATTTTCCACAAATGCGTAAAATGAGAATCTAAGCCATCTAGCTAGTTTAGAATAGTATATAAAGACATATTAGAGTAATGAAGCTTAAACCATAGAAATCGGAGAGGATTCATGTATTCCGGGAAGGTCCGGAAGTTTATTATAGATAAGTAGAAAGTTCCGCATATAGCGGTTCTGTTCATGTTTTGTTATTTATTTTGACAGATCGAACTAGGATTATGAGTGTCCGCCAAGCCAGGTAAGTAATTCATGCGATGAATACTTGTGATATGTGTTCTGTTTGAATTTAGATAATAAAGAAATTTTATAAGTATATGTATAACCATAAAACATAATGTGTGTGTGTGTGTGTGTGTGTGTGTGTGTATTTATGCAAGTAAGATACTAGCATGCTTGAGATTGAAAATATAAGAATGATAAAGTATATGTATACATGATATATGAGCAAATACATGTGAGTATAATATAAGGATACCTGAGATTGAGGGTTGTAGAAACTACACCATAAGGAATAAGATTAAAGTTTAAAGAAGGATAAATTATAAGGAAGTAAGTATATATGTACAAATGCATGTAGAATAATACAAAAATAAGAACATGAGTACATACACAGATAAGTATAAGCATGTATAAGTAAATAGGTGCGTAAGTAGGCAGAAACAAGTACGTATGTTAGTACGCATGAATATATGTAAGCATGTGAAACAGAGTTTGTATGTATAAGTAAGAGGCTGTGTGTATTGAAGTACAAAAAGCATGTAAGCATGCATGGAGAAATAAGTAAGCATGTATATAGTATGTATGTGTTAGGGTTGGTGCTCAGAGTGCCAATCCAGATCGTATTTATGTTCGATTCATGAATACGAGCAATTCTATTTTCCATAGTATTACTAATTTAATGGTAGCACCCTTGTCTTTTATACACTTATTCGATCTAATTACGATTAGATATCTAATTATGATTAGATCGAAACTAAATCTGGTTTAGTGATACATGTATATTAGACAAAGGCCCTCGGATTTACAATATAGTGCGCAGTTACAACGTAGTTTGTAATTGACATTGGGAAGCGCACGATAAGATGTATATCCTTAAATAAAATTCCTGGTCAAGATTTACTAACACGGGTCGGTTAGTAAAATCCGCTGAGACCAGTCAAGATTTACGAACAGACGGAGGTCCGATCTAAATAGATCGGTGATGTGACTGCCATCAAAGTTATCCTCCACACTTTAATGGTAGTCACGTCACCGATCTATTTAGATCGGACCTCCGCCTGTTCGCTGGGTGTGGAATGATGCTCATGATATCCAATGCGTATCAAGATAGGATCCGTCAGTCTTGTGTACAGGGCATAGGCATCCTCACGTGTTTACGATCTAGTAAATCCATGGCCATGGTATAACTTCGGAAATCAGTTCCAAGTGTTATTTAGAGATTATAAATTGAAAGTCGACTATATTATACCGAAAAGGTTTGTCGTTTTTATCTATACCCCATGTATAATATGGATAGCTTGTGACAGAGGGATTATACGTATTCAATGACCTCGGCTTGTATAGCTTAGCGAGATTATCTGTGGTCGTCATAATCCATAAGTGGGTAGATTATGGACATGAAATTGGATTTCGTGACGGATAAACCTAAACTTAGAGAGTCCCACAATATGAAGTGTACTCGTTGAGCACTTGGACAACGTAATATGAATAATACAGATTATTCATAATACTTCATCGGATTAAGTGAGTTAATTCGAATCATTTAATCGGTTAAATGATAACACGTGCATTAGGGGATTTTGGCCAATCATGATTATTGCGTATTTGTATTTGATACATAATACGATTAGATACACATTAATTATTCGTCAAATGAGATTTTAACACATGCCATAAATATATGTATTCGTTATTTATTGTAAATAAAAATACATATATAATAATAATTATATTAATTGATTATTTGAATATTTAATTGTTAAATATTTAAATGATTAATTAATAAACTTTTTTCATAAATGTTATGAATTTTGTCCAATTATTATTGGTTCACATGGCATGATTTAATTAAACTTTATTTGTCCAAATATGATTTGATATTATAAAGTTTAATATAATTTAATTTGATTAAATTTTCAAAATGCCCAAAATAGCCCTAAAAGTCGGTCATAACAAATTAAAAGGGGAAAATTTTTTCTTGTTCAAATTATTATCTCCCATCATGGCCGAAACAACTTCAAGAAAAAGCCTTAGGGTTTGTTTGATCAAACCATGAAGAAAAACAAAGGAAAATTCAAGAAAAAGGCTTAGAAAATTTAAGATTAAAGGTAATCCTAAATCTTCTTGAGCTTGAAATTAGTTTCTTATTTTCTTGAATTATTAGAATAGTTCTAGGGTTCCTTTTGTTTATAAAAATTGTGGATTTTGTTTATGGTGGATGGAATTGGAAGTATTATGCATGTGTGAATTGTAGTTGGATGGAATTTTTGTTACTAGTATCCAATTTGGTCATTAGATGATATGTTGTCATTCTAGAGTGTTATGACCACTCTTGTAGTGCCTAGAATTATTCTTGGGTGCTTTATATGTGGTGACTTGATGTAACAACCGGTAGTTTTTACTAATGCATACAGTGGTACTGTTATGTACGGGACGAAGGCACATAAAATAAATTATAATGAGACTTAAATATACTCATGGTGTGACGTTGGGGACAATCGGTAAATTCCTCGAAGTCTCGGGACGAGACTGTACAGTGAACACCCTTTGGACAACCAATTGTATTTTGGACATACCTTTTTCATATGAACTCCATTTTTTATGAAATTTATATCGTCGGATTGCTGAGATCGAGACCTACAACTTAGGCGTTGAACATTTTCCCAATTTCGGAGCAGAATCCGGTCAAAAACGTAAGTCAAAATTCGAATGAATAGTGATTTCGGTGTCAAATGCAAAAATCTCAAACTTTCTACACTCTTCTACACTTTTCCCCAAATTTCCAAATATCATACACCCTTCCACTATATAAAGTGCTCACTATTCATAAATCATAAATTTTGGAGACAAAGAGAAGGAAAAAACGTAGGAAAGAAAAGAGAAGAGAAGAGAATGATAAGAAAGAAAGAGAGGATAGAATGAGAGGAAGGAAATAAGAAAGAAAGAAAGAAAGAAAGAAGAAATAAGAAGGTTCGACATCCTTGAAACCCTAGAAGAGGTGGAATTCCACAAGAGAAAAGGTAAGAAATCAATGACCCATTTTTGTAAAATGGTGAGTTTGATGTTTTGGCATTTGTATTGTGTTGTGAACATGAGTATGATGATGAATGTGTGATTCTTTTTGTTTTGAGTCAATAGAAAAGTTGGTAAACCTCATTTGCTAAAAATTGGGTGTAAATTGGTGAAGTGGATAAAGTGAATTTAATGTTAAATTGTTGATGAATTGATGGTTAATGCATGTAGAATGGAGTGTAAGATGAGGTATTGTATGTTGGTTTTTGGTTTGGAAGTGTTGATATCGAGTGGATTTGGATGTTTTGAGTTTTGGATGAACTTGGAGAAGAAAAACAGAATCATGGAAAATCAAGTCGCGTCGCGTCACCGAAGAACTTTGCATCGCGACGCTAGAGGAATATGATAACATGATTCTAGACGTTGTGTGTCGCGATGCGTAAGGGTTTGCATCCCGACACAAGGCACATAATTCCCCCAAAATCATTTTTAAACCCCCCAGTTCTACCCTAACATGTTAGAGACCACTCTTAGGGTCTCGTATCAGTTTGTACACATATCATATATCAAATTATGATCATCATAAGCTTCGTGAATAAAATATACTGATGAATCTTTAAGTATTGTGAAGTATCGATGATTATTTTACTTTATTGATGCTAATTAAGTTCCCGATCATAGGTTATCCACATGAACCATATTCTCCTTCGACAAAGGATCCAGTGCCAGCCAGATTCCAAAACAGTGCGTGGTCCTTTTTCTTAAACTGATTTTATTAAGTTTTTTAAAATTCAGACTTACTTTTTCCAGCACATAGGGCGTTAGCCATTATTTATTTACAGTTGTTTTTCAGATAATAATGATTTTGAAAATAAATATTTTTCAAACTTCAGTTTTATATTTTTCGAGGCATGAGGGAAAAACTCACCCTAGTATGTAACTTGACAAAGATGGAATTGACGGAAAAATGACATGTGCACATTTAGAGGACTGAAGGGACGGGGATATATAACGCCCTCAGATCCTAGAGCAGGGCTAGGGGGACGGTGAAACGTAACGCCCCTAGACCCTAGTTTCAGAGCTTGGGTGGTTTCATAGATCTGCACCCGCAGTTCTAGTTTGTGGCTTGGGGGACGACGATATGTAACGCCCCAAGACCACCAGTTTCAGAGACAGTAGTGGCATGCTTTGGGGGACGGCGATACGTAACACCCCAAAGTCATGGATTTGCACTGCTGGCTACAGTTAGGCGTATGGAGGGATGGCGATATGTAACGCCCTCATACATCAAGGTTTTTCAGATACAAAGCAGTTCACATTGATCAGATTTTCAACAAATAATTTTCAGAAATAGTTTTCAGAAACCAGAATTTTAAAAGTAGTTTTCAGAAAGATAAGTTTTATAAAAGAGATTTCAGAAGAAGTTTTAGAAAAGAGATTTCATATAAGATGTTTCTAACACTATGGTTTTGAAACCATAAGTTTTTATATCGATTTTTAGTTTTTGTCTACTCACTTAGATCATGCAGCGATCTAACCCCCTACTCCCAGTGTTTGTTTTGCAGGTATTCTACGAGGATGAGCTCGAGAGGATGGATACTGATGCAGTCACTAGGGTTGGAGTCCACCAGTTCGAGTCAGAAAGAGTGAGAGTTCAGTCAGGTCAAATAGAAGTCATAAATTAGTTCCTGATTATGTGTCAGTCTCTGTAAAGTCATGTGTATTTATGTTTTCAGAAATTAGAGTTAAGCTTTCATGTTCAGTTGTTAATTTGGGCTATGGACCCATACTTATGATAGATAATTAGAGAAATGAGTAATAGTATTGTTATGATTGTTGAGTTAGAGGCTTATGGGGTTAGTATGGTCTATTCCTTGCCGGTAACGTCTCTCAGATCGGGGATGTTACAAAGATGGTATCAGAGCATGGTCTAGGAAGTCAGTGACTGCAGTGGGGAGAGTGATGGGGTCTTGTATACGCAGTATGTCTGAGATACCCGTATATGACGCACCATTTCTCCAGTATTCGATCCTTGAGTATGTCCTCAAAGTTCCATAGACATGTTAGTAAGTTTTCCTAGATCATTCTAATAGCATTCCTTATGAGAATAATGATGTTCTAGATACAAGTTAAGAAATCCTCTTGAAGTCATACTGAATCAATACCCGAAGAATAAACGAGCTATGGAACCAGACAATAGGATTCTAAGAAAAGCTATCGAGGAAGTGAGAAAGGAAAGCTATAAGAAAGTAAAGAATGATGCATAAGAGTATAAGTAGTCAGAGAAAAAGAATAGTAAAGAGATGGAATAAGGTAGTGAAATTTTAAGGATATCTGCCCTGGATAATAGAACGAGAATAGAAAGGCCCAAATGAGTAATAGAGAGCATAGAAGGTGTAAGATCTCTTCCCTCCTCATAACATTCCTTCAAGCCGATTTAATGGTCTTCAAGTACTTCCTATAGGTAGTAAAGTCTCATGAGTACCCACCCAGAAATTTAGGAAAAAAAAGAAAAGTTATAAAGAGAAGTAAGAGACAGAATATATATATATATATATATATATATATATATATATATATATATATATATATATATATATATATGCGATAAGAAGTAAATAGAAGATTAGAAATAGATCGATAAGATAAATGCCAAAATCTATAGTGGTGAGAATCAGAGACACAGAGTTAGATAATAAAGGATAATACCATAGTTTGTAGTAAATGAGAGTGTAGCAAGACTAAAACTAAATAAAGAGCCGAGTAGATCTAAGTAAATTTTCTTTCCCTCAAGTGAGATTCCCTTCTTCCTCAGAAATTCTTCCAAAAGTTATCCTTATAACTCTTGAGCGTCTTGAATAGATAGTGAGTTTCCTGAATAACTGAGAACAGCTATAAAGCAGAAGAGGTGAGAAATCAGGAATTTCATCTAGGCTTCTAATAGATGAGAGATGATATAAGGATAAAGAGATTTTAGATTTCCTGAACTTAGATCCATAGGCAAACAAGATGAATGGCGAAAGAAACAACAACTAGTTACCATAGCCAATGGATCCAATAGATAAGGCCCCAACATACCCAAATCCTCACCCTTCTGTCATAACCAGTTAAGCAATCTTTCCTGACAGAGCCTATCTCATACCTACCCTACATGAGCAATAAACTCTACCAGGACCTAGTGTATTAGGACAAGGATCTTGAAACCCATTGAATCATAAAGAAAAGAATTGACAAGATATAAACTGTTCCTACATGCATAGATATAGACGACTGTAAGAAACCCAATGGGAGTTATCTTAAGAAATGGAGGACCTTGAATGGCAGACCATATAGAAGAAGAATCAAGGAAGTTTCGAGGATGTAAAGAAGATAACCCAAAGATTAAAACAAATCAGAGCGAGTTTGCAAGACTAGTTGGAGTCCATAAATAAACCAAACGCAATATAATCCATAGACCAGCCCAAGTTAGAAGAAATCAGTGGAAGTATAAAGAAATATACCGAGGGTATTGAGATATTTAGAAAGTAATAAAAACACCACTATAGTAGAACAGAGTGCCAAGTCGAGGCTTATAACAAGAATAGAAAGTGGAGACCCAAGGAAATAAATAGAAGAATGAACCACCGCTAGCCTCAGTACCAAGGAGTAGATCAAGAAAATAGGATATGCAAATGGTAAGAGCAACGCGAGAAGTAACAAGGAAATTTAGTGTATTTGGGTGCAAAGATAACATAACGAAAAAAATAGAGTAAATAATCAGTGATAGTGGTGGGACCCTAGAGCCTAGTAAAGAAAAGAACCATTAAATGAGAGCAATTGATAGATTAGACAAATCATGAGATGGCTCGACAACCAAGTTGATGAATCCAAATAAACATCGACCAAAAAAAAACATGAGATGAGAAGGTTCGAACCTACAATAAGTTAAGCTAAGTGTGGAAACCTCTATGGAAACAAAGGACCCTCAAGAAAGTAAAAATATTGGAAGTACAAAAAGATCATGGAGAACAACTCTTAAGAACATAGTGAACAACTTTTAAAGAACCTCATGGTATTGAGAAAAAGGATTTTAGGTAGAGAGTAGTGTATGGATCAAAGATTTAGTAGAAGATGTCCTTAGTAGTCGATGTAAATAGAGTTTTCAAGAGAGTAAAGGAGTACAGAGTTGAGGAACTAAGATAAGAAATGAACCTTCGTAGAAAAATGAGTCCCTTAGGAAAGATAGCAAAGATATTATAGTAGTATCCAGAGAAAGAACATTGTAATCGCAAAAAGTTAAGCAACAGAAATGATAAAGAGACAGTATAAGGAACTTATTAAAAGGTATGCTTCTAGAAGGATTTTTTATAGGTTGTGGAGTGATTGATTGATGTAAATGACCAGGAGTAAGGTTAGAAAAGGCAAGCCATATAAGCTTTAATCAATAATACCCAGTATAGGAAAAGACACCATACATGTATGCACGAGAGTCCTAAGCAAAGAGTAGGTGTCACCAAATCACCATAACAGAAAGGGCCTCAAAACAAGTTCCCACCCTCTCTACCCTTGATCAAGACCAGTAACAAAGATGGACCTAGAGCGTAACTTTGAGCTACTCCAGAAGCAAGCATAAGTATAGTGATAAATGATTGAAACAAAATATTCTTATTAACAGCAACAAAACAGAATAAAAAAAAAAAGATAGCCTAGGTAAGAAATTTAAAGAGGAGCTATTAGATAAGGCAACAAAGAGAAGAAGTACTAGTTAAGCATGCGATAAGAATGTAAGAGGACAGTGTTAAGAATAACCAATGACATATGAGAACAAATATCCTTTGAATAAAAGAACAGAAATATAACCCATAGCAGTTTAAGTTATAGAACGAAGCAGAAGAGTAAATGAAAAGGTTAACTGACACAAGGATTGAAAGTGAAATTGTCAAGGCGCAACAACAAATATGAGAAAATACTAAGTAAGTGTTGACAGAAATGTAGTATACTATAAAACCGAGAAAATAAGTTTACTATAGGATGAAAGACAATAAAAAGAAGGTATATTAGCATGCAATCAAGTATAGAAGATGAGTAAATGTAAAAATAACAGTAAAGAAATGCCAAAGACATGAGACTTTCAGATGTAGTTTAAGAATGAAATAAGAGTGAGTGATAGCCCTGGGTAAAAGAATCAGAAAAGGAATCATCCAGATGGAGCAGTGAAAAATAAGGAAGTAGGATAGTAACGATCAATATTCTAAGGAGTCAATGTAAAGTAGAATAACATTCCTCGGGACAGAAGACAGAGACCTAGATCAAGAAAATTCTCAGTAGATAGTAGAATAAAACGGAGGATGAATAGAGTACTAAGAAAAGGTTAGAGAGTAAAGTTGTGCAGGTGCGGCAATGGAAGTAGAGGAATACCTAGTAGGTAAGCCATATCAATACCCAGCCCTAGTCTAAGTTGACCAAACTACTACGGGTTTGGGACGGCTTTAGCCACGGGTATGGGTGGTTTGGTATATTAGTATCATAGTACGGAAACGAAGAAATAAGTTAGTATGAAGTTGTAATTGTCATAGAAAATGAATTCTCGAGCTACAAAATATTGGCAAGAATGTGAGTAATTGTTGGATAATTATGACCCATAGCATCACTATTTGTAAAAGACATGGTGTTTTTGAACAAATTAACTATGTGACAAATGAAATTGATCTTTTATCATTTTGTAATTGGATTATTTGGATATATAAATGATAAAAGTCCATATGATTAGTACCAGATTAATAAGATATGAGACAATATTAATCCACGAAAGGTTTAATCATTAAATATTCATAGTCATATTATTATCGAGACTGGACATCGATAATGCGGAATAGGCTAGTATTACACTTGTGCGCGTTATGGAAGCTTAACGGCATAGTTCTCATATATTTAAGTATTGGATACTTATGCAAGTGTGATAGGAGGTTCTGTTTGTCGTTGGACCGGGAACAACTTCGCTCTGGATAGACCCATCGGAGTTTCATTGGTAGTATGACTATGTGTCTATGGGAATCCGAATCAGGGTAGGTGTATATGGTCTTAACATGAGACTTGCATCGCTAGTACTTACGACAATCAGTATACTTTGGTTTTGGTCATCCGGAGCTTTAACAGGTTCTGTGTACGCCTCTTCTGGGTTTACTGAGAATCATAGTGTATTGGGTGTGATGTCAAGATGGGAGTATCACTTCAGTCATATGGAGAGGATGATCACACAGGACACAGAACTAGTACTCTTAAATGCTACAGCTATCGGGATAATATGACTAGGTCATGATTATCCGATTACAGAGACTAGTTGTTGATGATCCGATATATACTTCGTACGGGGCAGACACAATTCCAGCTCTAGGCCTAGCATGTGACATCCGATACTGGATCGTATTACGCAATACATTGTATATTATGCCTGATACATATTATATATTCTTAGTTGAATATTTTTGGAGAATTGGGTAGGCATGGTGCTTTGCTAAAAGCCAACCATGTCTTGTAAATCGGTGAGAACGTGGTACGCGGTACGCACATGTCGGATAGTCCGACAATCATATTTACTGCCAACATATCCAGGAATCTTTTGGGTCGCTTCCCAAAGATTCACCGATGACATTTGACTTGAACAGAATTAATCTGGGATTAATTATGAGAGAGAGAGAATTAATCTGGGATTAATTACGGCAAGAATTAATCTGGGATTAATTGCGGCAAGAATTTTATCTGGGATTAAATTCGTCTAGAAGAGAGAACGCGATTAATTTGGAATTAATTGGTAAAATAAATTTAATAGTTAAATTTGATTTTTCTATTTAATTTATTTATTTGGGCTAAAATAAAATATTGGATATATTAATTGAAATTGGATTTCAATACAGAATTAAAATTCGATTTTAATTCAAGCGAACGAATTAATTTGGAATTAATTCGTAAGCGACTTTCGTAATAATTTTGCGAAGCATAATTATTTAATTAAATTGGATTTAATTATTAGCGACGGAAAATTCGTTTAGTCGGATTAAACGAACCCGGGCCCATAGCTTAGTTGTGTGTTGGAGAAGCCAACTCAAATTTTGAATTTAAAGTGGTGGGCCCGGGTTCGTTTAATCCGACTAAACGAATTTTCCGTCGCATGGAAAATTTCATAAATGTTATGAAATTTGTCCAATTATTATTGGTTCACATGGCATGATTTAATTAAACTTTATTTTTCCAAATATGATTTGATATTATAAAGTTTAATATAATTTAATTTGATTAAATTTTCAAAATACCCAAAATAGCCCTAAAAGTCAGTCATAACAAATTAAAAGGGAAAAATGTTTTCTTCTTAAAATTATTATCACCCACCATGGCCGAAACAACTTCAAGAAAAAGCCTTAGGGTTTGTTTGATCAAACCATGAAGAAAAACAAAGGAAAATTCAAGAAAAAGGCTTAGGAAATTGAAAATTAAAGGTAATCGTAAATCTTCTTGAGCTTGAAATTGGTTTTTGTTTTATTGAATTATTAGAATAGTTCTAGGGTTCCTTTTGTTTATAAGAATTGGGGCTTTTGTTTATGGTGGATGGAATTGGAAGTAATATTCATGTGTGAAGTGTAGTTGGATGGAATTATTGTAATTAGTATCCAATTTGGTCATTAGATGACATGTTGCTATTCTAGAGTGGTATGACCACTCTTGTAATACCTAGAATTGTTCTTAGGTGCTTTATATGTGGTGACTTGAGTTGGTGTTTTGATTAATTTGATTAATCTTGAAAAAAATTAGATTTAAAACATGAAATTTGGTAATTTCGGTTTCTGGATCAGATCTGAATAAACTGGAAATTTTATGATGAATTTGATGTCATATGAATGTATTGGATGTGTTTTGGGAGTTGGAACAATTTCCGGAAAGTGTTTCGGAGTTGAAATAAGCGAAAACGGCCAAAAACGGCATTACCGGGTCACTTTTGAGCCAACCGGGTGACGGCTGTCCAAACAGTGAATTTTTCACTATTCAGGCAGCCCATGAACTGTCCTAACACTATTGGGGCTGACCTGGGCAGCCTCCATAAGTGTTGAGTGGTCGGTTCGGTCAAAAATGTATTTTGCGTCCTTTTGCAGAAAAATATTTTTCGTAAAAGTTTCGCGACGTTTCATATATATATTTATGCGTTATTTGATATCAAATAAATAGTTTTAGGTGAAATCTGAATAAATTATTCATATTAGATATTGAGTAATTTATTAGGTAATTTGAAAAAGTTTTAAAATTACTATTTCGCCCGAACCGCGCTTCCACCACGCCCTTCGCCTAAAACCCCAACAGTATGTATATTGTATACAAGTATTTTGATACATGTTTAAGTGAGCATAGAATATATGTGTATATGAATATATGTAAATGAGATGTTGAGCACCAGACTTGAGCATGAGAAAGTATGTATGTGAATACTTGTGGTGTATGGATATGTATATTTGATAAGGAGACGTGTAGGTTATGATGTATATAGGTGTGTGCATTTGATGGTTGTATATGCATTCAAATGATTAATTTGCACAAGAAATGGCTATATTACATAAGTGGTGATAAATGAATATATGCATTAAGCAAAGTGTTATAATGATGAGCAAGTCTTGGAAACTTTATTTATGTTTTCATACTTAATTATTGATTTATTTCAAAAATGAGATTTACTTTTCAGTTTCTAAGAAGTTAACCAGTTTTCTTTATAGTGAATTTTAGAAATGAAAGGTTTTAGAACGTTTTTAATTTTGATACATGATTTTTAAGATTTTTGAGGCATGGGGGAAAAACCCACCTCAGTATATAACTTGATTCAGATAAAGAATTGACGAACAGCACAAGTGCACATATAGAGGACTGGGGGACGGTGATACATAACGCCCCTAGATCCTAGCTCAGGACTAGGGATGACATATGCCCCTAGATCCTAGATTCAGAGTTTGGAGGGTAGCATAGATTCGTACCCTCAGTTCTAGATCAGTGGCTTGGGGGACAGCGATATGTAACACCCTAAGACCACTAGTTTTAGGGACATGAGTGGCATGCTTTGGGGGACGGCGATACGTGACACCCCAAAGTCATGGATTTGCACTCCTGGCTCTAGTTAGGCGTATGGGGGGACGACGATACTAACTCCCCCACAAGTCAAGTTTTCAGAGACATAGACCAGTTTTTCAAAAACAGTTTTCAGAGATCAGTTTCAAAGATAGTTTTCAGAACAGATCTTTCAGATACAGATTTTTCAGAAAATTGATTTTCAGAAATGGATTTCAGAGATAGATTTACAGAAAATGATGGTTTATAAATAATTTTTCAAGAGAAATAGTTTTTAAGAGATTCTCAAAGTTTTACAGACATAAAATGATTTCCAGAAAAGTTTCAAACGAAGAGATTTATTTTTAGACAAGAAAAGAATTTTCAGAATGATTACCCTTTTAAAGATATTTTCTTTGATATGGAAGTTCAGTGATATCCAATTCTATTTGATAAGTAGTTTCGTAGTATAATATGAGTATGTACTTTGTATAAATTGTATATTGAACTAAATGCTCGGTTTGTGATATCAATGTAAGGGTTGAGTGTTGGGGGTTTACCACACTTAGAATGTAGTTGGCAGGATTCCAATGGATGGAATCAAACGTCAGTATTTTATATTATATGTGTTGGGGTTTTGGACGAAGGGCGCAGCGGAAGCGCGGTTCGGGCGAAATCATAATTTTAAATCTTTTTCAAATTACCGAATGAATTATTCAATATCTAATATGAATAATTTATTCATATTTCACCTAAACCTATTTATTCGATATCAAATAACGACATAAATATGTATGAAACGTCGCGAAACTTTTAAGAAAATCATTTTTCCGCAAAATGGCCTAAAACACGTTTTTGACCGAACCGACAACCCAACAATTATAGGAACTACCCAGGTCAGCCCCAATAGTGTTAGGGAAGTTCATGAGCTGCCCGAACAATGATGAACTCACTGTTTGGATAGTTGTCACCCGGTTGGCTCAAAAGTCACCCGATAACGTCGTTTTTCACCGTTTTCGCTTATTTCAACTCAGAAATACTTTCCGGCAATTGTTCCAACTACCAAAATACATCCAATACATTCATAACACATTATTGTCATCACAAAATTTCTAGTTTGCACAGATCTGATCCAGAACCGAAATTAATGATTTTTCATGCTTTAAATCCAATTTTTCAAGATTAAATCAATTAATCAAAACACCAATTCAAGTCACCACATATGAATCACCCAAGAATAATTCTAGGCATTACAAGAGTGTTCATAACACTCTAGAATGGAAACAAATCATCAAATGATAAAATTGGACACTAATTACACTAATTTCATCCAAAATACTTCACACGTGCTTTATTAGCTTCCAATCCATCCACCACAACCAAAAGCCCCAATTTTTATGAAAAGAAGAAACCCTAAGATCTCATAAGATAATCAAGAAACAAGAAACTAAATTTCCAAGCTTAGGGAGTTGAAGAATTACCTTTAATCTTTGTTTTCCTAAGCTTTTTTCTTTGATTTTATTCTTTTCTTTTACTTGAATCATCAAGCAAACTTGGAACCCATTTCATGTTGAAACTTTCGGTCATGGCTTCAATTAGAAGCAAAAGAAAAATTTTCACTTTAAATAATAAAGTGATAACCGACTTTGGCTAAAAGAGAAAGGGAATTTTGGTCATTCTTGTCAATTAATCTAATTAATTATAAATAATAAGCTTTTAAGTAACAAATCAAATTTGTACACATTTAGCATAATTAAATCATGCCATGTGAACCAATGATAATTGGACAAATTTCATAACATTTATGAAAAAAGTTTAATTAATTAATTATTCAAATATTTAACAATTAAATATCCAAATAATCAATTAATATCATTATTATTATATATGTATTATTATTTACAATAAATAAAAAATACATATATTTATGGCATGTGTCAAAATCTCATTTGACGAATAATTAATGTGTATCTAATCGTATTATATATTAAATACAAATACACAATAATTATTAAATGACCAAAATCCCTAAATGCATGTGTTATCATTTAACCGATTAAACGATTCGAATTAACTCACTTAATCTGATGAAGTATTATGAATAATCTATATTATTCATATCGCATTGCCCAAGTGCTCAACGAGTACACTTCATATTGTGGGACTCTCTAAGTTTAGGTTTATCCGTCATGAAATCTAATTTCGTGTCCATAATCCACCCACTCATGGATTATGACGACCGCAGATAATCTCACTAAACTATGCAAGCCAAGGTCATTGCATACGTATAATCCCTCTGTCACAAGCTATCCATATTATACTTTAGGTATAGATAAAAACGTCAAACTCGTTCGGTATAATATAGTCAACTTTCAATTTACGATCTCGAAATAACACTCGGAACTGATTTCCGAAGTATACCACAGCCATAGATTTACTAGATCGTAAATACGTGCATATGTCTATGTCTTGTACACAAGACTGATGGATCCTATCTTGATACACACTGGATATCAAGAGCATCAGTCTACACCCAATGAACAGGCGGAGGTCTGATCATGAATAGATCGTTGACGTGAATGCCATCATAGTGTAGAGGATAACTCATATATCCCACTGTGGTATCTCAAGTCGAATGACCATTATGCTCGCTCAACTCGAGAAGGTTCATATTGACATTGGTGTACCATCTATTAGCAAACCTTCAATGAGTCGTTCAGTTTCTTATCAAATAAACACCTATATATCTATACGAGTCTCTCGATACTCATGGTTCATTGGGATAAACCGCCGGACCAAGTCACGATTTATGACATGTACTGGTCTCAGTGGAATTTACTAACATACCAGTGTTAGTAAATCTTGACCAGGAACTTTATTTAAGGATATACATCTTATAGTGCGCTTCCCAATGTCAATTACAAACTACGTTATAACTGCGTACTATATTATAAATCCTAGGTTCTTTATCTAATATACACGTATCACTAAACCAAATTTAGTTTCGATCTAATCATAATCAGATATCTAATCGCAATTAGATTGAATAAGAATGTAAAAGACAAGAGTGCTACCAATAATTAAGTAATATTATGAAAAATAGAATTGCTCGTATTTATGAATCGGACATAAATACGATCCGGATTGGCACTCTGAGCACCAACCCTAACAATTTCTCCCACTTGCTCTAGTGTCAATCCATGGTATCATATACACATCTCAATGTGTATCGCATACTCATGGCCCTCAAGATCTCACTAGCACTCAAGAGGTAGGCAACAACAATTAAGCTTGCCTTAACAAATCGAGTCTGTCAAACAAACCCAACTGTTTTCCTTAACCAGCATCATTCATATTTTGTTGAATCCAAATTCCATATCAATATGACTCATATGTTATATCAGTATTGTGCTATAGCTACTAAGTTCTCTATGTATTTAGAGATCAAATCCAAATACTATAAGACAACCGCAAACACTATACTAATATGAAAACTTCTAATCTATAGGGTCATTATGCAACTCCATAAGTCAAAACTTCACAAGTTGCAACTGATTCCACTAGTTTAGTAGAATCAATGGTGACACTCCCACTGCATATTTTCTGACTTTATATGACATAGACCATCTAATGTCATAATTAGGATCAAAACTAATCGAACCTTATGGTTGCAGACTAAATTCTCCATGAACAATAAACTTGTTCTTAATATCTCAAAGATCACAAAGAACATGTCTCAAGATCTATCATATAGTCTACTACATATCAAAATAACTCGTAACAATTACGATTAAATTGATATCTATAATCGCATATAATATAGCATTCATTATGCCATCATCCTATGATGCATAGTATTGACTAGGTATTCTAATCAATCTCTCTTTCGACAAAGGTATCATCATTTACGAAAGATAAATACTATATATATATATATATATAAGACACGTTAACTGTCAAACAGTTATACTAACTGTCATACATATAGTCTTGTTATGTCCTTTTTAGATCATATATAATATGCAAATAATGTGAGTATCTCACAATTCTCTTAGTTTTAATCATATATAAAACTTTATATCAAATATAAAAGAGACTACTCCCACTACTTCAACAGAGAAAAGAGGACTTAGGATATATAATACTAGAAAGAAATTTATACACTCCCACTGACCCTACTGACAAATACGTATTCTTTATACTTCGATAAAACCAGACAATCTGATTGATATCAAAATCAGTGAACATGGATTTTCGGAAAGCTTATATGAGTCTACAATAGGCTCTATAAGCCAGTATATCAAACTATGATCTTAGCAGAATACAAACTCTTGGGCTATTCTAGAATGAACTCTTCAAACAAAGAAATCACGACGGATCTCTCATTCGAAGAAATCACTCAAGAACGCCACTTTACATTCTTTAGCCAAAATACATAGTTTAATATTGACATTAACCAACAGATCTTTAATTGTTCAATCAGTGCGACTAGAGACAAGTTTTCTCAGAATCTATAATAGACTACTGAGTATAACCTTTCTCACCGTCATACTATAAAGGTCAAACCTTTGTCACGCTTACTTTACTTTTGTTGCGCAAACAGTTTGCACATGTTATGAACTATTCATAACGAAAGCTTAATCAAGTTCAAAACTTGATCGTAGTAAGCTAGAACAATTTTAGATCTATGGTTCAATGGAAAGTTCCGGAATCGATATCAAATATCGCTCCCACTATAAGTTACAGGATAATTTTCTTCAATAAGAAAACAACAAAACCATTAAATATCAAATACTTTGTAAATGATTCTGACATCCTATTGGACTTATACGGAAGTTTTCTAAGGGTCTTTTCATCTTATTAATTATGTAGTTACATTACAGTTTATCACTCTCATATTTGACTTTAGTAAGTCAAATCCTTTCTGCAATCGTCAACATCCAATGTTAACCACCAAGTAACAAAATAATTTTATTACTCGGGATCGTATAAAAGATATTCTATCAAATAGAATATAATATTCTATTAAATAGAATAAATGATAAACTTTACTTTTACCTGCGAGGCGCAAATACTTTCAATTATATAACCATTATACAAAAGAAAGTCTCAAATCTCAAACTTTTCAAGATTTGAATTTTCTACATATACATATCATATATGTAATAGTAGAAACAAATGGAACTTAAATTAAGAAGATGAATTAGTGTTTCTGGAGCATAACCCCAAGAGTATTGAAAACCAATTCGGTAACACTCAATATCAACGAATCAAATCATATAAGATTCGATAACTCCCACTGACCAATTCCATCAATATGGAATCGTGGAAGTTTAATATTGAGTAAGAATCACATTCATTAAATAAATTTAGAACTAAATTGCCTTAAATTCATGTGTTTGATCATATCAAACATCTTCGAACAATTCAAAGACTCACAATGAATTCCAAAGATATAGTTTTCAATACTTCAAATATAATATCTTTGAACCATTCAAAATATTTTATCGGCGTTTCATCAGAAACATATTGAAAGTTCTCGAACAATTCAAGACGTTCAACATGTTCTCTATTAGAAACACGTAACTAAGTCATGATAATTCATTAACTAAGTTACGAAGTAAAGAAAACTATCTAAGGCAATTTCTAATTCATTAAACTACATACATACAATGTATTAGTCTAATAAATCTCGTGGTCCAATGACGATCATTAGTTAAATAAGATTTAATCACATCCTGAATACAATTTTTATTAAACGGAAAAGGATATGTGGTGTGAACTCATATCAGACGATCATTTACCATAAGGAACAAGCATCTAATACTTTTATGATAAAATCTCATAAAGCACAGTTCTAAGTTATTTGTTTTACCGAATATTTTTCTTAATGTTTATCTTTGCATCAATGACACTACTAGTCGTTTTAAAATATATAACAGTTGTTTATACAAAACAAGTATATATCCAATAGTCACAAGTTCTGATATCAAATATCAAAATAAATATTAAACATTATTTTAAATAACTAGACGGGAGATCCGGAATCCAATATCTATAGTTGTCGTATTTGTGAGAATCAATATTCTTTATACACAACTATATGCATCTCCTTTCTTAAGCTTCACAATTTGCGTTCAATTATTCGCAACAATTGTAAATGATTGATTAGCAAACTGTAAGTGTCCTAGACATGTTACAGGATCTTCTAAGCGTGATTCGTGTGTGAATTAATCAAGAAGTTTGCGGAATTAACTTACATTGATCGCTTGCGTTCAAAACTTTTCATGGATATTGAAGCTCCCAAGCTCATGGATGAGTATCTCTATCACCTTCATTTGACTACCATATATGCTAGCAAGAACAAATGGAATAAATTTTATCTCCCAAGGAGAATCAAATTTTTGCCCAAGAGAGAGGGAAGCAATTGGCCCTTCTTGAGACATAGCCATTCGGCCAAATCAAAAGGAAAGGCCATATGCATTTTCGGCATTGTCAAAACAGAGGCCAATTCGGCCTTGACTTCTAAAAGAAAGGCTAAATGCCTTTTGGCCAATCGGCCTTGACCAAGAGATGACAAAAAGGGCAAATGCTTTTCTTTCTCACAGCTTATATATAAGAGAGGTCAGTGGCTTAATACAAAAATAAGCCAAATAGCATTTTCCTTTTTCGTGTAAGAAAAGACACTGCCCAGTGCCCACTTAATTTTGTCGGCCAAGGAGAGAGAGTAATAAAATGATTTTCCAAAATTTATTTAATTATATTTCTTTTACTTTTTCTAAAAAGGCAAAGTCTAAGTGTGTTGTATAAGTTTCTACTCACAACCACTTCCATCAACTAGATTGACTAGTGATGTAAGTTGGTGGGTCTCACACTTAAATTCAAAATTCAAGTTGGGTGAGACTACACATTTTGGGCTCAGATTCGTTTATTCCGAATAAATAAATTTTCCGTCGCAACGTAATTAAATCTAATTTAATTAAATAATAATGTCTCGCAAAATTATTACGGAACTCGCTTACGAATTAATTCTAAATTAATTCATTCGCTTGAATTAAAATCCAATTTTAATTCCGTATTGAAATCAAATTTCAATTAATATATCTAATATATTATTTTAGCCCAATTAAATAAACTAAATAGTAAAATCTAATTTAACTATTAAATTTATTTTACCGATTAATTCCAAATTAATCGCGTTCTCTCTTCTCGACGAATTTAATCCCAGATAAATTCTCGACGCAATTAATCCCAGATTAATTCTTTCTCTGATAATTAATCTCAGATTAATTCTTTCTTTGATAATTAATCCCAGATTAATTCTTGTAATATTAATTAATCCCATATTAATTTTCTCTCTCTTAATTAATCCTAGATTAATATTGTTCGAGTCAAATATCATCGGTGAATCTTTGGGATGCGACCCAAGAGATCCTTGGATATGTTGGCAGTAAATACGGTCATCGGACTATCCGAACACGTGCGTACCCGGTACCACGTACTTACCGATTTACAAAACATGATTGGCTTCTAGCAAAACATCATGCCTACCCAATTCTCCAGAAGTATTCTTCTACGGAATACATGATCTTTGTCAGGCGTAGTATACGTAGTATTGCGCATTACGATCAAGTATCATATGTCACATGCTAGACCTGGGGCTGGAGTTATGTCTGCCCCGTACGAAGCATATATCGGATCACTGGCAACTAGTCTCTTTATGATCGAAAGTCATGACCTAGTCATACTTCCCCGATGGCTATAGTACTTAGAGTACCAGTTTTGTATCCCTGCGTGATCATCATCTCCATATGACTGAAGTGATACTTTCTTCTTGACATCACACCCAATACACTATGATTCTCAGTATACCCAGAAGAGGCGTACACAGAACCTGTTAAAGCCCCGGACGACCAAAACCAAAGTATATTGATTGTCGCAAGTATTAGTGATGCAAGTCTCAGGTTAAGACCAAATACACCTACCCTGATTCGGATTCCCATAGACACATAGTCATACTACCAATGGGATTCCGAGGGGTTTATCCAGAGCGAAGCTGTTTCCGTACCATCGGTAAACAGAACCTCTTATTACACTTGCATGAGTATCCAATACCCAAATATATGAGAACTATGTCGTTACGCTTCCATAACACGCACAAGTGTAATACTAGTCTATTCCGTATTATCGATGTCCAGTCTCGATAATACTATGACTAGGGATATTTAATGATTAAACCTTTATGGATTAATATTGTCTCATATCTTATTAATCCGGAACTAATCATAAAGACTTTTATCATTTATATATCTTAGTAATCCAATTACAAATGATAAAAGAGCAATTTCCTTTGTCACATAGTTAATTTGTACAGCAACACCATATTCTATACAAATAGTGATGCTATGGGTCATAATTATCCCACAATCTCCCACTTGGCCTATAGCCAATCACTCAAGTGTCTAACACTTGATCTATGTACGGGTTACTCAAACTTCTACTGAGAAACACCTTTCGTCATCGAATTGGCAAGGTTATTATCTGATGCGATTTATTCGATCATCACATCGCCACGATGTTTGATCTTACGAATAAGATAAATTAGTTGAAGTACATACTTGGATAATTGATGAGACCATAATTCTTTAGCCTGTGTTGTAGCCCAGCCCAGCTGCTAACAGAATTACTCCTAATCCGATTAGGATTATTTAGATCCAAAATGCTTCTATTGCTGCATCAGCTACAACAATGTTCCGCTCTTATTGTTTATTCGGCAAAAGTATATTGCTTGGAAGATTTCCAGCTCACGGTTCTGTTATTCAAACTATATACGTACCCTTATTGCAACTTACAGTCGTTTTCATCGGTTTGGAAACTTGCAACGGTGAAACCAGTCACCTCAAGTTCTCCATCTCCATAACTTAAGAAAGCATCATTAGTTCGTCTAAGATATTTAAGGATGTTCTTAACATCAATCCAGTGACCATCACCTGGATGCCCTTATAGCGTCTACATATGCTCAAAGCATATGAGACATCAGGTCACATACATTTCAAAACGTACGAACACTGAGAGAGTGTCAGTATCTTTCTAGATCTATCCCAGTAGATCTTTATTCCTAGAATAAAGCATGTTTCTCCCAGGTTTTCCATGGAGAATTTTAATGAAAGCCAAGCTTTCACCGATTTTATTATGGGAATTTTATTGATAAGTAGCAATACATCATCAACTTATAGGACAATCATTTTCAGTGCGCTCCCACTAACCTTCTTATATACACAATAATCATCTTCGTTTTGAATTAAATCATATACCATTATGATTACATCAAAACGCTGGTTCCAAGAATGCAATACTTGTTTCATCCATAAATTGATCGATTTAACTTGCAAACCTTGTTTGCATGTTTTGGCACGACAAAACTGTCAGGATGTTGCATACAAACATCCTCCAAAAGGTTTCCGTTAAGGAAAGCGGTTTTGGCTTTCAACTGTCATATTTCCTAAACGAAATATGTAACATTAGCATGCATTATCCGAATGGATTTAATCATGGCAACATGTGAAAAAGTTTCATCGTAATCGACATTATGTCTTTAACGATACCCTTTCTGTACAAGCCTAACTGTGTACATTTGTATGTTGCCATCCATGTATGTCTTCCTTGATGACTTATATAGTATCAATAGGCACAATGACTTCCGGTACATCAACAAGTGTCCAAACTTAGTTGGTATACATGGAATCCATTTCGGACTTCATGGAACTTTGCCATAAAAGGAGTCGATACCTTGTATCACTTCCTCATACGTAGCCGGTTCGTCTTCCTCAATAAGATTGAGGTCTACATGACGTGAGATCAGAAACTCATACCTCCCAGGTTGTTTTCTGACTCTCTCCGACCTACGCGGTTCTTGTGTATTCGAAGATTGTGGTACAGTTTCATCCCTGATGAACTGTTTGTGTTCCGTAAATGAGTCGGTGCCTGGAACAGTATTACTCTGATTTTCATCGAGTTTTATTTTCCTCCCACTTACCACTGCATATAGGAATTCCTCTTAGGAAAACAGCATGGAGAGAAACAATTACATTGTTCTCTTGTGAGTTGTATAAGTACAATACTTTGGTTTCCCTAGGACAACCTACAAATAGGTACATATCCGATTTGGGTTCTAGTTTGGTATCATCCAAATATTTGCCCAGCATTCCCAAATCTTCATGAATGAGAAACCCAGTTTCTTTCCTGTTCATATCTAATATGAAGTCTGTCTAACAGATTTTCATGGAACCTTATTCAAAATAAGTATTGCACTGTTTAGTGTGTATCTTCAAAAGGAAATTGGTAGCTCAGAGCGACTCATCACCAACCTTACCATGTCCAACAAAGTTCAGTTTTTCTGTTCGGACACACCGTCAAATTGAGGTGTTCCATGAGGAGTCTACTGTGAAAGAATACTATATTCTTTCAAGTAATCGAGAAACTTATATGTTTAAGTATTTTACACTATAGTTCGACCTTAATGTTTTTTAATACTTTTACCGGTTGTTTTCTTACTTCGTGTCGAAACTCTTTGAATTTATCAAAAGTTTCTGACTTGTGTTTCATAAGATACACATAATTGTAACGTGATGTCACATCCGTAAAGGTTACGAAGTATTCATATCCACCTCTAGCCTAGCTAGATATAGGCCCACTACGTCACTATGAACGAGGGCTAACAGATCGGTGGCACTTGCACTTTTACCAAGTAAAAAGGTATTTTAGACACTTTGCTTAATAAACTAGATTCGTAGACATCATTTGAATTAGAATAAAATCTGTCCAAGTATCCACTCTTCGAAAGTGTGGATATACGAATCTTGTTAATGCATCTCATATGGCAATGCCACAAATAACTCTCATTTGATTTACTCAATTTGAGCTTTTGTTTGTCATATTATATGTTTGAGATTCATTTATATTCTAAATATAAATACTGTTATTCACATCTAATGTGTTTATCTCAATATCATCTTTATAAACAAAACACTTAGTGTTCTAGAATATAAAGGTATACCCGCAACGGGTTAAACTAGATATAGAGATAATGTTCCTAGTCAAACTAGATACATTATCACAGTCTCCTAATTTAAGAACATGCCCAAAGGGAAGTTCCAAAACTTAGGTTTCTATGGCCAGAACAACGACTCATGTTCTGTTTCCGACTCATAGGTCGATCTCATCTGAAGCCAGTTTCCTGCTAATCAGCAGATCCCGCACATCAGTACATATGTTTATATACCACCTCCAGTATCAAAAATCTAATTTTAATACCAGTAGTAAACATGTTTTTATACAAACATTCTTGAAGCCGGAACCTTATCCCGCCTTCACTTCCTTCATGTCTGCCTTGTCCATACGGCAGTCACACTTCTAGTGACCCCGTTTGCCACAGTTTAGGTAGACAACTTGGGATATGTCCTTTTAAGAAGCTCTGTCTGTGCATAACGGATTGAGCACTAAAGTTATCATCACAATGAGTCTTCTTAAGCTCATTCTCTACTATTCGCTCAACTCCGGGCTCATGCTAGAGAGGTTTCTCTATCAAATAGAATAATTTCTCAGCTCCTAGGACTTTCCTGAAGTTCTATTCCAAATCTGAAAATTAAAGCCGTTAAAGACATTTTTCACCCAGGATTATGTTCTAAACGTTAATCTTTCAGCCATCTTGATTGCAATAGTCCAACTATCTAATCAACGATTTCGGGTACGATCGAATATAATGATTACTATAGTCTAACTATATAATCAACTACTATTGATCGGTTATATTCAAATGTTTTGATTACTATAATCCAATTATATAACCAACTACAAATGAAGTAGTTTGAATACAGTCCAACTGTTAAATTAAAACAACAATTGAATATTAGTCCAACTAATATATATATAAATAATTAATGATGAAAAATGAAATGAGCGTGTATTAGCAAGTATCTAAACGAAATTACAAATTTAATACTTGCCTCCCACTATTTTTCGGCAAGCCTCTAACCCTCTGTGGAGTACTCGGGAAACCTAGTTTCCTAGTGGGCTAGGATCCCGTTAAATAACACACAACCTTGACTTTGGCCAACAAGTTGTATGAAACTTAACTAGGTAGATCTCTAAGATCAATTGGATCCCATCCAATTCCTAGATCCAGTAGGTGGACCTCCAAGTCCGAAACATATATCCAATATATGTAAATATATCCAATATATTTCCTAACCTTTTTCCTCTAAATCAATTAAGCCTTGACTTTGGCTCAACAAGCTTAAAGAAACCAGTTAAGCGTGACCCATTGACAGTGGGAAAGCTTCGTAATCGAGGTCGATGAACAAGAAGTGACATTGACTTTGGCCAACAAATCACAACTTGCCCAAGACGTACGATATAGAACAAAGCTTTCGTGATTCAAACACATCTGCGATGGACAAAGGTCTTGACTTTGGTCAACAAACCAATGCCAATCTTGGATCTTGAGAGAGAATCACTCAATGGAAGGAAAAACGTTTAATATAAAATGAGGGTTTTTGTCGCGATTTGGCAACCAATTTATTATCTTTAATTAGGTCTCATCATACACCCTTAAGCATGCATTCTAAAATCATAATAAGGCGCGAATAAAATTAATAATGATATGCGGATGGATATATAACAAATTGTTCCTAGAACAAATCTCTCCATTTCCTCTCTCCCGCTAGCACTATTCTTACTTCTACCCAATTACATAATACTTCTAAAGAAACCTCATTTACATTGAGGGGAATTGGTGAGAAGAGAAATACAATGAGATAAGGAGATAATAGGCTGGACACGCAGGTCCAATTTAATAAATTCTAAATTTATTACAATAATTTCCAAAATTGCCCTCAACCTTCTAATATCCATCCGATATACATTATTCATACATACATCCAAGTATTCACACAAAACATGTTATTCAATCAATCTAATCCAATTAATTAATCTTTGATTAATGACCATCCAATGTTCATACAACGATTTGATTTGCGCGAGTCAAACTCGTTTAAGAATAAATACTCAAAGTAAGTATTCTTAAATTATATCGAACTATAATTTTAAATCCAATTTAAATTGTATCCAATACTAATTCATATTTAATTCCAAATTAAATAATTACACTTATTTATGTGCCTTAAAGACTTGGATTCCAAATCCAATCTTAATGGGTCTCAAAGACCCAATTAGTATCCAATACTATTCAATTAAAGTCCAATGGGCTTTTAATTAATTCTTTAGGCGTGGGCTTTGGCCATTATGGATCAAACCCAATAGCCTTGGCCCATTTAGGAATCACCATATGCCATAGAATCAATTTTGGCCCATTAGGCCCAATTAAATTATTAAAGGCCCAATTGTCATATTTTGGACTTTATGGAAATGGTTTAGGCCCAAATATAATCCAAGAATAAAATTTGGCCCAACCAAGCCCAAATACAACAAATTAAATTAATATATTATTCCAAATTACATATTAATTCAATTAAAGTGCAATTAACACAATTAATTAATTAATCTAGTATTTCCAAAACACTAATTAATCCAATTAATCATGCTTAACATCTAATTCATGTCCAACACAAATTAATCAAAATCAATCTTTCCAACATGCTTCACACTCACGGCAATACATGAAATTAACATCCAATTTCGATTTCAATCTAATTAAATCAACAATTAACATTCAATTTCATGTGAATCAACATATCCAATTGTCTAATTCAAAAATTAACCATGAGCTTTCCTAGGGTAGTAATCGGCCAAACATGGATTTTGGGGGTTTTTGATCTAATCAATTTATCACAAAATCAAATATGCACAAATCCAATTAAACATCATACAAGCTCAACCAAACCATCAATTTAAGAAAATACATACTCCAAGCATAAAATCCCAAATTAAAGTTTACAAACCCTAGAATCAAATCATGCTTAGATCGCTCTGATACCATTGTAAGTGTCCTAGACATGTCATGGGATCTTCTAAGCGTGATTCGTGTGTGAATTAATCAAGAAGTTTGCGAAATTAACTTACATTGATCGGCTTGAGTTCAAAACTTTTCATGGATGTTGAAGCTCCCAAGCTCATGGGTGAATATCCCTATCACCTTCATTTGACTCCCATATAAGCTAACAAGAACAAATGGAACAAATTTTATCTCCAAATGAGAAGCAAATTTTTGCCCAAGAGAGAGTGAAGCAATTGGCCCTTCTTGAGACAAAGCCATTCGGCCAAATCAAAAGGAAAGGCCATATGCATTTTCGGCATTGTCAAAACAGAGGCCAATTCGGCCTTGACTTCTAAAAGAAAGGCTAAATGCCTTTTGGCATTTCCAAAATGCAGAAGCAGTGGCCAATCGGCCTTGACCAAGAGATGACAAAAAGGGCAAATGCTTTTCTTTCTCACAGCTTATATATAAGAGAGGTCAGTGGCTTAATACAAAAATAAGCCAAATAGCCTTTTCCTTTTTTGTGTAAGAAAAGACACTGCCCACTTAATTTTGTCGGCCACGGAGAGAGAGTAATAAAATGATTTTCCAAAATTCATTTAATTATATTTCTTTTACTTTTTCCAAAAAGGCAAAGTGTAAGTGTCTTGTATAAGTTTCTACTCACAACCACTTCCATCAACTAGATTGACTAGTGATGTAAGTTGGTGGATCCCACACTTAAATTCAAAATTCAAGTTGGGTGATACTACACACTTCGGGCTCAGGTTCGTTTATTTCGAATAAATGAATTTTCTGTCGCAACGTAATTAAATCTAATTTAATTAAATAATAATATCTCGCAAAATTATTACGGAACTCGCTTACGAATTAATTCTAAATTAATTCATTCGCTTGAATTAAAATTCAATTTTAATTCCGTATTAAAATAAAATTTCAATTAATATATCTAATATATTATTTTAACACAATTAAATAAATTAAATAGTAAAATCTAATTTAACTATTAAATTTATTTTACCGATTAATTTCAAATTAATCGCATTCTCTCTTCTCGACGAATTTAATCCCAGATAAAATTATCGACGCAATTAATCCCAGATTAATTCTTTCTCTGATAATTAATCCCAGATTATTTCTTGCCGTAATTAATCCCAGATTAATTTTCTCTCTCTTAATTAATCTCATATTAATATTGTTCGAGTCAAATATCATCGGTGAATCTTTGGGATGCGACCCAAGAGATCCCTGGATATGTTGGCAGTAAATACGGTCATCAGACTATCCGAAAACGTGTGTACCTAGTACCACATACTTATCGATTTACAAGACATGGTTGGTTTCTAGCAAAGCATCATGCCTACCCAATTCTCCAGAAATATTCTTCTACGGAATACATGATCTTTGTCAGGCGTAGTATACGTAGTATTGCGCATTACGATCAAGTATCGGATGTCACATGCTAGGCCTGAGGCTGGAGTTGTGTCTGCCCCGTACGAAGCATATATCGGATCACTAGCAACTAGTCTCTTTATGATCGGAAAGTCATGACTTAGTCATACTTCCCCGATGGCTATAGCACTTAGAGTACCAGTTCTGTATCCCTACGTGATCATCATCTCCATATGACTGAAGTGATATTTCCTTCTTGACATCACACCCAATACACTACGATTCTCAGTATACCCAGAAGAGTCGTACATAGAACCTGTTAAAACCCCGGACGACCAAAACCAAAGTATATTGATTGTCGCAAGTATTAGCGATGCAAGTCTCAGGTTAAGACCAAATACACCTACCCTGATTCGGATTCCCATAGACACATAGTCATACTATCAATGGGATTCCGAGGGGTCTATCCCGAGCGAAGCTGTTTCCGTACTATCGGTAAACAGAACCTCCTATTACACTTGCATGAGTATCCAATATCCAAATAAATGAGAACTATGTCGTTACGCTTCCATAACACGCACAAGTGTAATACTAGTCTATTCCGCATTATCGATGTCCAGTCTCGATAATACTATGACTATGAATATTTAATGATTAAACCTTTATGGATTAATACCGTCTCATATCTTACTAATCCGGAACTAATCATAAGGACTTTTATCATTTATATATCCGAGTAATCCAATTAAAAATGATAAAAGAGCAATTTCCTTTGTCACATAGTTAATTTGTACAGCAACACCATGTTCTGTACAAATAGTGATGCTATGGGTCATAATTATCCAACACAAACTGTGTCAGACACGTGACTTCTAGAAGTCGCATAAGCCAAGAAACGTCATTAAAGATAAACAAATACTAATGGGGTTTTCTTAATGCCAATCAAGAATCTCGAGACATGAACTATTCAAGTCAATTCTTACTGCATAAGAAACAATTCTTACTAGACTATCATATCCAAACGCATACATCCTTTTAGATTACCTAATGGCGACTTAGAAACTAAGTCACAAACCATCTTGATTTTTCAAGAAAATCGGAACAACAGTTCCTGATGGTTTTAAACTAATATAACAATATCTAAGTCTACTATCTTTTGAGAACCGATTCTAGAATTATGCAACCATAAGTAAAGTCAGAATATATATATATATATATATATATATATATATTATATATATATATATATATATATATATATATATATTCAAGAAATATAAATGCAATGGATTAGAAGTATAAATCTATAAACAATATAGAATGAAAGGAAAACAAAGCAGAATTTTTCAAAAAATTACACACTACTTAAGTTATGGATTTTAAACCCAGCAGTGTCTCTCACTACTTTACGTAATACTGTAATCCCCAACGGACAACGAGAATTCAATAATTAAATCGAATTCCATAGTAAGAGTAGGATCCCATGAATATATTTCGACTCACAGCTTTGGCACGATCTCGCCTACGTATATTCATTATGTAGACAGCTCATTGTCAATCACTCACCAGTGACTCCTGGTTTTGGTCCTGACCGTTTCTCGTTATGACAGCTTTGGCACGTTCATAATGAGGCGTATCAAGGCTTCACTTGTCAATGACAAACTCAAGCTACCGATGTAGTCCTGACAGCTTTGGCACGTTCAGGGTTTCCACTTTCACTTGAATTTGTCCAGTATCAATATACAACCGGCATGGCTAAAATCCTATAACCTACACCCTCACAGCTTTGGCACGATCTCGGATGCAGTTATAGAAAGATACCAATAAATCGTACTGACAAGACGGACCAAGAAACAAGTATTCAATACACGTCACTTTACAGCCTTATTTCTAAACGGGGATTTTCCTCAGGAAGTTATAATCTACATCAAATGTAGAATTTTAATCTAAATTATTTTCTAATAATTCAATTCTACCTTAGAAAACATAACACAATTTAACCATTAAATTTCTGTTATATTTTATGTTAACCTAGAATCAAAAAGTAAAGAAACATATCTAGATTACATGCATGTGCAAACATTAAAAATAGATTACATATCAAATATCAAGCATGAAAAATATAATGGATGGAGCATCAGACCTACTCTGATACCATTTTTGTTGGGGTTT
This sequence comes from Zanthoxylum bungeanum, assembly GCA_019454045.1. Taxonomy (NCBI): domain Eukaryota; kingdom Viridiplantae; phylum Streptophyta; class Magnoliopsida; order Sapindales; family Rutaceae; genus Zanthoxylum; species Zanthoxylum bungeanum. The sequence continues at coordinate 233,942 of SKCR01007783.1, forward strand.
TGGGCGAAGGGCGCAGCGGAAGCGCGGTTCGGGCGAAATCGTGATTTTAAATCTTTTCAAATTACCGAATAAATTATTCAATATCTAATAAGAATAATTTATTCATATTTCACCTAAACCTATTTATTCGATATCAAATAACGACATAAATATGTATGAAATGTCGCAAAACTTTTACGAAAATCATTTTTCCGCAAAATGGCCTAAAATGTGTTTTTGACCGAACCGACCACCCAACACTTATGGGGACAGCCCAGGTCAGCCCCAATAGTGTTAGGGAAGTTCATGGGCTGCCTGAAAAATGAGGAACTCACTGTTTGGACAGCCGTCACCCGGTTGGCTCAAAAGTCACCCGGTAATGCCGATTTTCACCATTTTCGCTTATTTCAACTCTGAAACACTTTTCGAAAATTTTTCCAACTCCAAAAACACATCCAATACATTCATAACACATTATTTTCAACACAAAATTTCCAGTTTGCACAGATCTGATCTAGAACCGAAATTAATGATTTTTCATGCTTTAAATCCAATTTTTCAAGATTAAATCAATTAATCAAAACACCAATTCAAGTCACCACATATGAATCACCCAAGAACAATTCTAGGCATTACAAGAGTGCTCATAACACTCTAGAATGGAAAAAAATCATCAAATGATAAAATTGGACATTAATTACACAATTTTTATGAAAAGAAGAAACCCTAAGATCTCATAAGATAATCAAGAAACAATAAACTAAATTTCCAGGCTTTGGGAGTTGAAGAATTACCTTTAATCCTTGTTTTCCAAAGCTTTTTTATTTGATTTTCTTCTTTTCTTTTACTTGAATCCTCAAGCAAACTTGAAACCCATTTCATGTTGAAACTTTTGGCCATGGCTTCAAATAGAAGCAAAAGAAAAATGTTCACTTTAAATTATAAGTTTTTAAGTAACAAATCAAATTTGTACACATTTAGCCTAATTAAATCAAGCCATGTGAACCAATAATAATTGGACAAATTTCATAACATTTATGAAAAAAATTTAATTAATTAATTATTCAAATATTTAACAATTAAATATCCAAATAATCAATTAATATAATTATTATTATATATGTATTTTTATTTACAATAAATAACAAATACATATATTTATGGCATGTGTCAAAATCTCATTTGATGGATAATTAATGTGTATCTAATCATATTATGTATTAAATACAAATACACAATAATTATTAAATGACCAAAATCCCTAAATTCATGTGTTATCGTTTAACTGATTAAACGATTCGAATTAACTCACTTAATCTGATGAAGTATTATGAATAATCTGTATTATTCATATCGCGTTGCCCAAGTGCTCAACGAGTACACTTCATATTATGGGACTCTCTAAGTTTAGGTTTATCCGTCACGAAATCCAATTTCGTGTCCATAATCCACCCACTCATGGATTATGACGACCACAGATAATCTCGCTAAACTATGCAAGCCGAGGTCATTGCATACGTATAATTCCTCTGTCATAGGCTATCCATATTATACATGGGGTATAGATAAAAACATCAAACTTGTTCGGTATAATATAGTCGACATTCAATTTACAATCTCGAAATAACACTCTAAACTTATTTCCGAAGTTATACCACGGCCATGGATTTACTAGATCGTAAACACATGCGGATGCCTATGCCCTGTACACAGGACTGATGGATTCTATCTTGATACGCACTGGATATCATGAGCATCAGTCTACACCCAACGAACATGCGGAGGTCTGATCATGAATAGATCGTTGATATGACTGTTGGTTTCTAATTAGGTCCCAATATCATAAAATCAAGCAAGAAATTCGTATGAATACATCAAAGAAGTAAGGCGGACTACATACTCACATTGAACGGTTTGAGATGTGAAGAAAAAAACCACTTGGCCTCCTCAATGAAGCTCGGTTTTGGTCTCTTTGAACTGCAGTGATGCTCGGTTTTGGGCTGTGAAAGTCCTCCAAGATTCGGCCATGGGAGTCACCATGGAAGCTCCAAGCTTCAAGCTCCAAAATTGATTCCAAGCTCATGTGTTAGTTTCCCTATCACCTATGTATAACCCAAGGTGTGCTAGCACTTCTTCATCTTCCTGTATTTTCGGTCAAACCAGAAATTTGAGGAAGAAATCGGCAATGAGCCGTGAGAAGAAGAAGAGAAAAAGAGGAGGGAAATGTTTTCCAAGAAGAAAACGTAAAATGTGGAGAGAGAATTAGGAAAAGAAAAATGTATTTTGGTTTATATATTTTCCAAAAATAAAATAAACCATTTACAACTTTTCAATTTTCCAAAAACCAAAAGTCAAAAGCCAAAAAGCAAAAAGCATTTAAAGCTTTTCAACTACCACATCAATCACTCAAATCAAGTGACAACTTGTCACATCACTCAAAGTGACATTTTATTTGACGCTTGATGTGACTTGCGATTTGACGTTTGATTTAACTTGCGTGCCGCACTCGAATTCGAAATGCGAATGCGCTTGCAAATAATCCCGGGCTCGGGTTCGCTAATTCCAAATTAACGAATTTTCCGTCGCGTCGTAATTAAATGATTACGCCTAGCGAAATCACTATTCACATCGCTAACGAATTAATTCTAAATTAATTCGTTCGCCTGAATTAAAATCTAATTTTAATTCCGCGTCGAAATCTAATTTCGCATAATATATCGAATATATTATTTTATCGATTAATTCCAAATTAATCGTTCTCTCTCTTTAATTAATATTTTATCCCAGATAAAATATCTCTGTAATTAATCCCAGATTAATTTTCTCTCTCTTCTAATTAATCCCAGATTAATAAAGTGCGAGTCATACATCATCGGTGAATCTTCGGGAAGCGACCCATGAGATCCCCGGATATGTTGGCAGTAAATACGGTCGTCGGACTATCCGAACATGTAAGTACCTCGTACTATGTTTGTACCGATTTATAAGACAAGTTTGGCTTCTAGCAAAGCGCCATGCCTACCCAATTCTCCAGAAATATCCTTATAGGAATATGTGATATATATCAAGCGTAGTATACCGAAGTATTGCGTATTCCTGTCCAGTATCGGATAATCACGTGCTAGGCCTGGGGCTGGAATTGTGTCTGCCCCGTACGAAGCACATATCGGATGTCTGGTAACTAGTCTCTATAATCGGATATTTATAACCTTGTCATAATATCCCGATAGCTCGAGCATTTAAGAGAACAAGTTCCGTATCCTACGTGACCATCATCTCCATATGACTGGAGTGATACTTTCCTCTTGACATCACACCCAACACACTACGATTCCCAATATACCCAGTATCGGCGTACACAGAACCTGTTAAAGCCCTGGATGACCTCAACTAAAGTATATTGATTGTCGTAAGCATTATCGGTGCAAGTCTCAGGTTAAGACCAAATACACCTACCCTGATTGCAGACTCCCATAGACAGATAGTCATACTACCAATGGGATTCCACGGGGGGTCTATCCAGAGCGAAGCTGTTTCCCGTACCTTCGGTAAAACACAACCTCATATTACACTAGCATAAGTATCTTATACCCAAATATTTGAGAACTATGTCGTTGTGCCCTCACAAACGTGGACAAGTGTAATACTAGTCTTTTACGTATTTATTGATGTCCAATCTCGATAATACTCTGACTAGGGATATTTAATGATTTATCCTTCGTGGACTGATACTGTCTCATATCATTCTCTGTCTAGGAACAAATCATAGGGACCTCTCATCACTTATACATCTAGGTGATCTAATCACAAATGATAAGAGTGCAATCTCCTTTGTCACATAGTTAATTTGTACAACAACACCGTGATTTGTACAAATAGTGACGCTATGGGTCATAATTGTCCAACAATCTCCCACTTGGCCTATAGCCAGTCACTCGAGTCTCTGACACCCCAAACTATGTACGGTTGGCCCAACTGTTGAGAAACCTTTCGTCAGCGGATTTTGTATGAATATCATCTGATGTGATTTATTCGATCATCACATCGCCACGATGTATGATCCGAACGAATCAGATGAATATCGAAGTATGTATCTGGATCGTTGATGAGACCATTAATTCTTTAGCCTGTGCTGACGCCTAGCTCAGCTGCTAACAGAACCATATCTAATCTAATTAGATCTGTTATTGACCCAGATGGCTTCTATTGCTGCCTCAGCTGCTGCAATTAACCTGCATTTGTTGTTTATTCGGTAACAGTATCTTGCTTGGAAGATTTCCAGCTCACTGTACCGTTATTCAAACTGTATAGTACCTTTGCGACTTTAGTCGTCTTTATCGGTTATAGGAAACTTGCTACAGTGATCCCAGTCACTTCAATTTCTCCTTCTTCATAGACTAAGACATCATCCTTAGTTCTCTAAGATACTAACGGATGTTCTTAACATCAATCCAGTGACTTTCACTCGGATTGGCCTGTTTGTTAATCCATATGCTCAAAGCGTATGAGACACCAGGTCTCGTACATTTTTCAATGTACGGTTTCTCGGAGAGTATTTCGAAAGCCAAGCTTTCGCCGATAGTTATTTTATGGGAATATCATTTCCAAGAAATGACATATTATCATTATTTTATATAGGACAGCCACTGTCAGAGCGCTCCCACTAACCCTCTTATATACACAAGAATCATTTCGTTTTGAATTAAATCATAAATCATTATGATTACATCAAAACGATAATTCCAAGAACCTAATGCTTGCTTCAATCCAATCATGGATCGAATAACAAGCATTATCCAAAGGATTTACCTTGGCAACATGTAAAAGGTTGAATCGTAATCAACACAATGTTGATAACGATACCTTTCCGCTAAAAGCCTAGCTTTATACGTTTGTATGTTGCCATCCATGTATATCTTCCTTGAAGACTTATAGTACCAGTAGGCACAATGCCTTGTGGTACATCAACTAGTGTCTAAACATAGTTGATATACATGGAATCCACTTCGGACATCATGGCATTTTACCATGATAGGGAGTCAATACCTTGTATCACTTCCTCATTCGTAGTCAGTTGGTATTCCTCAATAAGATAGACATCTTTATGAGGTGAGATCAGAAACCCGTACCCCAGGTTGTTTTCTGATTCTCTCCGACCTACGCGGTTCTTGTGTATTCGAAGATTAATGGTGATAGTTTCATCCTTGATGAACTATTTATGTTCCATAAAGATTCGGTGCCTTGAACAGTATTACTTCGATTTTCATCGAGTTATACTATCCTCCCACTTACCACTGCATATATATCGGTATACCTCTTAGGGAAAACCGCATGGTGAGCAACAATCTAATTGTTCTCTTGTGAGGTGTATAAGTACAATACTTATGGTATCCCTAGGATGACCTACATTTAGCACTTATCTAATTTGGGTTCTTGTTTGGTATCATCCAAACATATACCTAGTATACCCAAATCTACAGGAATGAAAACCCAGTTTCTTTCCCGTTCATATCTAATATGTTATCTGTCAAACAGATATTAATGGAACCTTATTCAAAATAAGTTCTTGCACTGTTAAGCGTATCCGTTGAAGGAAATGGTAGCTCAGAGCGACTCGTGATTAACTTTATTATGTCTAACAAAATTCGGTTAATCCTATTCGGACACACCGTCAAACTGACGTGTTCCGGGAGGAGTCCTCATTTGAAAGAATACTATACTCTTTCAAGTACAATAAAAACTTATTGCTTAAGTATTTTCCATTACGATCTTACCGTGACGGTTTAATACTTTAGCCGATCTGTTTGTCTATTTCGTGTCGAAACTTAAAAGTTTCCGATTTGTGTTTCAAAAGAAACACATAACCATAACGCGATGCCACATCCGTAGAGGTCACGAAATATTCATATCCATATCTAGCCTAGCTAGACATGGGCCCACTTGCTTCACTATGAACTAGGGCTAACAGATCGGTGGCATTTACACTTTTACCAAGTAAATAGTGTTTTAGGCACTTTGCCCAATAACTAGATTCGTAGACTTTATTTGAATGGAATCAAATCAGTAGTCCCATACCCACTCTTCGAAAGTGTGGATATACGATTCTTGTTTAATAGTGTCCCTAACAACTATGCCACATTTAAGTTTCTTATTGATCAAATCAGTTTGAGCTATCCTTTTTGTCATGTTATATATTTAAGATTTATCTATATTCAAAATATAAATGATGTTATTCACATCAATGCGTTTATCTCTATATCATCTTTATATAATAAAACACTTTAGTGTTCTAGAATATAAAGGTTCACCCGCAGCGGGTTAAACACTGATATAGAGATAATATTTCTAGTCAAACTAGCTACATTATAACAGTTTCTAAATTTAAGTACTAACCCGAAGGTAGTTCCTAAATTCAGGTATCTACGGTTAAAACAACGACTTTCGTCCCGTTTCCAATTCGCAGATAAATCTCTAATGATGTCAGTATCCTGTTCAAAACAGATTCTGAACATCAATACATATATTTTATGTACCACACTAAGTATCTAAAATCTAATTTTAATACTAGCTGTGAACATAATAATGACAATCATTTTTGAAGTTAGAGCCTTGCTCGTCTTCAATTCCTTGTTGGGATATGTCCTTTTATCTTCCTAGAAGATTATAATGATTTTGCCTTTGCCTGTTTCAACACTCCAGAAGCCTTTGGTCAACCTTTGGCCTTCTAGAATATCAAAGTAAGGTGCGCCTTGCGCTACTTGCCTAATTGCAAACTTTGACTTTATCTCCTTGAGATTAGTCATTAATTCTCCAAGAATTATTTATTGCAATTTTTACTTCTAAAATCTAATTTTAGATTTATAAAGATCCTTCAATTTCAGTATCATACTTTAAGAATCTAATCTTTAGTTCTGATAAAGAAATCAAGGAGTCTATATAACAAGTATTATGGATTAAGCACTAAAGTTATCATTACATGAATATTCCAAATATCATGTTCCACTTATTTGCTTAACTTCAGGCTTAGGCCTAATGTATATTATTTTATCAAATAAAATAACTTATTAGTTTCCAGGACCATCCTGAAACTATATTCCTAATTTGAAAATTATAGTCGTCTAAATACATTTTCACCCAGGATTATGTTTTAAACACTAATATTTCATTTTATCTTGATTCTAATAGTCCAACTATTTAATCAACGATTTGTGGTACTATGTATTATATGATTATTATAGTCCAACTATACAATCAAATATAATTTAAATTAATTAACCTCAATTACATTGATTACTATAATTCAATTATAAAATCAACTGTAAATCGAAATTAATTAATTCAAATATATTGATTACTATAATCCAATTATATAATCAACTATAATACAGTCCAACTGCTTATTAAAACAACAATTTAAATATTAGTCCAACTAACATTTAATCAAACGACGAAATAATTTGTGATTGAGCGCGTATGGCGAGTAATTGAACGAATATTGTAAATTCAATTCTTGCCTCCCACTATTTTTCGGTGAGCCTCTAACCCTCTATCGAGTACTCGGGAAACCGTGTTTCCAAGTGGGCTATGATCCCGTTAAATATCACACAATCTTGAATTTGGCCAACAAATTGTATGATAATTAACTAGGTAGATCTCTAAGATCAATTGGATCCAATCCAATTCCTAGATCCGGTAGGAGGACGTCCAAGTCGAAAATATATATCTTATATATGCCAATACATCCAATGTATTACCTAACCTTTTTCCTCTGAATCAACTAAGCCTTGGCTTTGGCACAACAAACTTAGTGATCCCAGTCAAGCGCGACCCATTGACCATGGAAAGCTTCGTAATCAATGTCGATGGACAAGAAGTGGTCTTGACTTTGGCCAACAAACCACAACTTGGACAAGACACTGATATGGAACAAAGCCTTCGTGATTCAAACACATCTTCGACAGACAAAGGCCTTGACTTTGGCCAACAAACCAATGCCGTCTCGGATCTTGAGTGAGAATCACTCAATGGAAGTAAAGACGCTTAATATTGAGCGAGGGTTTTTCGCGTGCAAATTGGCAACCAATTTATTATCTTTGTTAAGGTCTCATCATCATACACCCTTAAACATGCATTCTAAACACATAATAAAGCGCATATGAAATAAAATAATAATGATATGCAGATGGATACTTTACATTGATCCTAGATCAAATCTCTCATTTTCTCTCTCCAGCTAGCACACGTATTTACTTCTACCCGTTACACTACACTTCTAAAGAAACCTCATTTACATTGAGGGGAATAGGTGAGAAGAGAATACAAAGAGTATAGAGGTGATAAGGCTGGACACGCAGGTCCAATTAATAAATCAAATTTATTACAACAATTTCTAAAATTACCCTACCCATCTAATATCCATCCGATATACATTATTCATGCATCGCAACCATGTATTCATACAAGCATGTTATCAATCAATCTAATCCAATTAATTAATATGATAATTAGTGATTATCCAATGTTCAAACAACGATTTGATTTTTGCTCGAGTCAAACTCATTTTGCGAATAAGTACTCAAAGTACGAATTCTTGAATTAAATTAAACTACAAAATTAAATCCAATTCAATTTGTATTTAATTCTAATTCACTATTTAATTCCAAATTAAATATTACACTTTTATTAACGAACCTTTTACGACTTAAATTCCAAATTTAATCGCAACGGGTCTCAAACCCCGATTATCATTTAATGTTTATTTAATTAAAGTCCAATGGGCTTTTAATTAATTTCTATAAGGCGTGGACTTTTGGTCAACTCAGGTCAAACCGATAACCAAAGTCCAATCCGGGATTTACCCCATAATCCCAGAAATCAATTTTGGCCCATTAGGCCCAATTAAATAATTAAGGTCCATTAAGTCATAATTGAACTTTATGGATGCGGTTTTGGGCCCAATTGGATCCAACCAAATTGGCCTAAACCTAACTTGGTACAACCAAGCCCAAAAGCCCAATTACAACCTTTAAGGCCCAATTTCCAAAAACAAACCCAATTAATTAACTTATAAAATTCCAAATTCCATAATTAATTAACCTAAGTGTAATCCACAATTAACCACCCAATTAATATTTCTAAAACATCAATTAGCATAATTAATCATGCAATTGACAACAAATAGTGTCCAACACAATTTATCAAAATCAAACCCATTTTACATGCTTCTTTATTCTCGGTAATTATGGGTTTTTCATTCCGATTCGGTTTCAATCCAATTGAATCCACAATCATTATTTCCCAAATCATTTCAACTCATCCAATGAATCAAAATCAAAAAACACAATGAATTTCAAATACATATAGTTTTCGACCAAGCCCTTTAATTTGGGGAAAATTGTTCCAAATCAAAATTCAATCCAATTGAACTTCAAATTAACATTACCCACTTTTTTTAAGTCATCCAATGATCAAAAAACAAAAAATCACCAAGAAATTAGGGTTCTTAAATTTCGGCCATGCCTACAATTTTGGGGAAAACTTGATCCAATCAAATTTCATGAAATTGATCATGCACAACTTCAATTAATCAACATATAAGCATACTTAATCAATCAATTTAACCAAATCATGCTTCAATTGATTTTACCCAATTTCAACCCTAACTTTTTCATGCTTGATCAAAGCTCATAGATACCATTGTTGGTTTCTAATTAGGTCCCAAGATCATAAAATCAAGTAAGAAATTCGCATGAATACATCAAAGAAGTAAGGCGGAATACATACTCACATTGAACGGTTTGAGATGTGAAGAACAAAATCACTTGGCCTCCTCCATGAAGCTCAGTTTTGGTCTCTTTGAACTGCAGTGGTGCTCGGTTTTGGGCTGTGAAAGTCCTCCAAGATTCGGCCATGGGAGACACCATGGAAGCTCCAAGCTTCAAGCTCCAAAATTGATTCCAAGCTCATGTGTTAGTTTCCCTATCACCTATGTATAACCCAAGGTGTGCTAGCACTTCTTCATCTTCCTTTATTTTCGGTCAAACCAGAAATTTGAGGAAGAAATTGGCAGTGAGCCGTGAGAGGGAGAAGAGAAAAAGAGGATGGAAATGTTTTCCAAGAAGAAAACGTAAAAGGTGGAGAGAGAATTAGGAAAAGAAAAATGTATTTTGGTTTATATATTTTCCAAAAATAAAATAAACCATTTACAACTTTTCAATTTTCCAAAAACCAAAAGTCAAAAGTCAAAAGCCAAAAAGCAAAAAGCATTTAAAGCTTTCCAACTACCACATCAATCACTCAAATCAAGTGACAACTTGTCACATCACTCAAAGTGATATTTGATTTGACGTTTGATGTGACTTGCGATTTGACGTTTGATTTAACTTGTGTGCCGCACTCGAATTCGAAATGCGAATGCGCTCGCAAATAATCCCGGGCTCGGGTTCGCTAATTCCAAATTAACGAATTTTTCGTCGCGTCGTAATTAAATGATTATGCCTAGCGAAATCACTATTCATATCGCTAACGAATTAATTCTAAATTAATTCGTTCGCCTGAATTAAAATCTAATTTTAATTCCGCGTCGAAATCCAATTTCGCATAATATATCGAATATATTATTTTATCGATTAATTCCAAATTAATCGTTCTCTCTCTTTAATTAATATTTTATCCCAGATAAAATATCTCCGTAATTAATCCCAGATTAATTTTGTCTCTCTTCTAATTAATCTCAGATTAATAAAGTGCGAGTCATACATCATCGGTGAATCTTCGAGAAGCGACCCATGAGATCCCTGGATATGTTGGCAGTAAATACGGTCGTCGGACTATCCGAACACGTAAGTACCTCGTACTACGTTTGTACCGATTTACAAGACAAGGTTGGCTTCTAGCAAAGCGTCATGCCTACCCAATTCTCCAGAAATATCTTTATAGAAATATGTGATCTATATCAAGCGTAGTATACCGAAGTATTGCGTATTCCTGTCCAGTATCGGATAATCACGTGCTAGGCCTGGGGCTGGAATTGTGTCTGCCCCGTACGAAGCACATATCGGATGTCTGGTAACTAGTCTCTATAATCGGATATTCATGACCTTGTCATAATATCCCGATAGCTCGAGCATTTAAGAGAACAAGTTCCGTATCCTACGTGACCATCATCTCCATATGACTGGAGTGACACTTCCGTCTTGACATCACACCCAACACACTACGATTCCCAATATACCCAGTATCGGCGTACACAGAACCTGTTAAAGCCCTGGACGACCTCAACTAAAGTATATTGATTGTCGTAAGCATTAGCGGTGCAAGTCTCAGGTTATGACCAAATACACCTACCCTGATTGCAGACTCTCATAGACACATAGTCAACTACCAATGGGATTCCACGGGGGGTCTATCAAGAGCAAAGTTGTTTCCCGTACCATCGATAAAACATAATCTCCTATTACACTTGCATGAGTATCCTATACCCAAATATATGAGAACTATGTCGTTGTGCCCTCACAAACGCGCACAAGTGTAATACTAGTCTTTTACATATTTATCGATGTCCAATCTCGATAATACTCTGACTAGGGATATTTAATGATTTATCATTCTTGGACTGATACTGTCTCATATCATTCTCTGTCCATGAACAAATCATAGGGACCTCTCATCACTTATACATCTAGGTGATCTAATCACAAATGATAAGAGTGCAATCTCCTTTGTCACATAGTTAATTTGTACAACAACACCGTGATATGTACAAATAGTGACGCTATGAGTCATAATTGTCCAACAGTGACTGCCATCAAAGTGTGAATGATAACTCATATATCCCACTGTGGTATCTCAAGTCGAATGACCACTATGCTCGCTCAACTCGAGAAGATTCATATTGACATTGGTATACCATTTATTAGGATACCTTCAATGAGTCGTTCAGTGTCTTATCAAATAAACACTTACATGTCTATACGAGTCTCCCGAGACTCATGGTTCATTGGGACAAACCATCGGACCAAGTCACGATATATGGCATGTACTGGTCTCATCGAATTTTACTAACTGACCCGTGTTAGTAAATCTTGACCAGAAACTTTATTTAAGGATATACATCTTATAGTGCACTTCCCAATGTCAATTACAAACTACGTTGTAACTGCGTACTATATTGTAAATCCTAGGGTCTTTGTCTAATATATACGTATCACTAAACCAGATTTAGTTTCGATCTAATCATAATCAGATATCTAATCACAATTAGATCGAATAAGCATATAAAAGACAAGAGTGTTACCAATAATTAAGTAATATTATGAAAAATAGAATTGCTCATATTTATGAATCGGACATAAATCTGGATTGGCACTCTGAGCACCAACCCTAACAATATGGAGGTCTGAGGCTTCAACTCATTGTTTCAGTAAAAGTTTTACAGCTCACAGTTAGTTAATGCTTATGTTTTTTTAGCCCACGTAGTTCATATGAAGTAACCAGCCATAGTTTAAGCTGACTAAACCACCACGGGTTTGGGATGGCTTTAGCCACGGGTTTGGGTGGTTTGGTAGGTAATAAGTTAGTTCCAGTTAGAAGAAAATTTGACGTTGCTAGTATATAAAGTATAGCTACAGTGCGGAAAAAAAGTATGTATGTACGTGGATGAATGCTTCTAGATTGGTGTATGAGAGATGTCAGAACTCCGTAGATGTGAGGTTTAGTGTGAAATCGAGAAGACAAGTTCATTTCATTATTGCTTCAGTTCCATGTGTAAACTATCCAGGTATAACATAAATAAACGGCCATCGGATAAGGATGTGATTTATAAGTTTATGTATTTACATATGTCTGATTTATATTTTAAGTTCTTGTTGTAATGTGATATATTTATATAAGACGTGAGTACTTACTGAGCTTTATAGCTCACACCCCGGCTGTTTGCTAGTTTTGCAGGTTCACATTGGACTTAAAGAGCTATGAGCTTTCCTTTTGACGTCTCGCAGACAGCGGATCACCCCGATGCAGTCAAACGGTCTTGAGTTGTTGTATGGTTCTGGGATGTGTGATTGAGCTCCCACAGCCTTAGTTTTATTTATTTGTATCATATGTATAATTTTAAATCGTGATGAACACGTAGTTGGTTGTATTCATTTGTCTATGTCAGGTCGGAGGCCTATTTGAATATGATTTGAGATTTGTCAGGCCGGAGGCCTATTTGCATGAGTTCAGATGATTGTTTTTGAATTAAATTTCAGGTCACCTCGAGGTGCTGGACTTGAATCTAGGTTTCATGATTTTTAGCAAAGGTCATGCCGAAATTTTAGTAGAAATGGAGGCTTATGGAGATGGGTTTTCATGTCTCATGTCGGTAGCATCCTGGCTTCGGGCGAGATGTTACATGAGTCCACTCATTCTTACAAGAAGTAGATGAGTATCTTCTTTAAGGGTTGGTTCGATACTTGAACGGTTAGAGCGCTCAAGTCTTTCTATTACGAATAGAAAGATTAATATTCATAATAGTTATGAATAAATCGTTCGTTAGAGAATCAATGGTACTTATTGCACAAAATAATTAGAGGGATATAACGGATATTATGACCCGACTCTAATTATGAGATACTCGTGCATGGTTAATTTGTATGTAGTGATTATATCGGTGGACGCCGACAGAGTTTCGGTATAAAATATATCTGCAGTAACGAGAGTGCAGCTTTAGATTTTTAGTGGAATAACGTAAAGTTAATAATTAAGAATATTTAATTAAAGAGCTTTAATTAATATTTTGGGATTATTGGAGCTCGGAACTATAAGTCCGTTTGGTCCCCGTGTTAGCTCGTTACACTATAGAAATCCATGGAATAATTGGATAGTCTAATTATGAACTAACTTGAAAATATTAAATAACTGAGAATTATTTATTGATATAATTATTAATTTAATTAATAATTATATAATGTCACACTTTATAATTATATATTAAAATGTTTAATGTATAGTTTTTATATTAATGATTATTAGATAATCATTTAATATCAGATTTGATTTAATTCAAAATGAAATATATATCATGATATAAGTTACATCTTAAATTTTAATTTCAAATTAAATTATATTTGATATTATATTTAATTTTTGAAATTAATTCTTTTATTGTGACAAAAATTTCATTGGCCAATATTTATATGTGTGATTAGGGTTAAGGTTAATTTTGTAAAAGAATATTTAAATAACCTAAACTCTGGATATAAATTAGAATGTTTTCTGGTTACATTCTAACCCTAGCCATTTTCTCATTCTCATTTAGATTGAAAAATGAGTGAAAAAGGAGAAAAAAACAGAGAAAATTTTTCTCTAGAAAATTTTCAACAAGTGAGTTGATCCGAACCCACTATCACAGATTTTTAATAGTGAGTCATAACACGGAAGATCGATTGGTTCCATCACATGCACAAACTCACGGTAATAATCTGGATGGAAGCACCATTGTTGCTTGTTTCAAACAGGACGTGAGATAAGCACAACACGCATTCACAAATCTATTGGATTAAATCCAGAAGCAAAACATGAAAATGCATGTATGGCTTTTGAAGCCGTAACGTCACAAGTGGACCGTATGTAGATGTTGACCACCAAGCCACTATTTGAAAGTAATAGATATATCATCACTTATACAATTGATTTTAATCAATCTCAATTTATGGCAGTGCGTGAATTGATCAATATCAATTACATTATCTCACGCACACATTTTGGTATTCATGAGCATTATAATTATCATGGTACTGGCGCATATTAAAACATACCATCCATGCCCTAAGGAAGTCGAGGAGTCACTTTGCTAAGTATAAATGTGGCTCTCGTTTTTGGAAGCAAATGTTTTTGCTGCGGTTTTGCGAAGCAAATTTTGGTTCACAAAGGACTGTTCAGTTTCGTGTAAAACTGTCCAGATTTTGGCTCTAGAATGAGGCTGTTCAGATCTGAATTTTTGGCAGAGAAATTCAGGATTAAGGTGAGGAGAACCAAAAAAAAATTTCAATGTCGATCTCGATCGGTTACCTAAGCCGCTTCCGCTACGCGAGGGAAAGCATTTCCTACAGTGGAACCGTGGAACCGAATAGAACCATCAAGTTCTGTTCGATTCAGTTAGGGTCAAACCCTAACCGAACCGAACAAAATCGATTTCGGTTCCAATTTCAATTCTAGAACTGTTGCCGGGTCTACTTTGAAGAACAATCACTACAACAAAAGAAGAGTTCCCGACGCTATAGTCCATATATTGCGACGAAAGTATTCGACGTAAAAAATGAGACTTTTAGCGTCGCTTACCTTCGACGCTAAAAGAAATAAAAAAATATTTGTATAGACGCTAAAATTAAACTTTTAGCGTCGAAATATTCGATGATAAAAGTATATAAATAATATTTTTTTTATTTATTTTAGCGTCGCCTACATTCGATGCAAAAAGTTTAAAAATTTTTTTTTAAAAAAAAATTATTTTACATAATTTTGCTCTAAAATATTCAATTTAATATTTTTAAAATATTATTATTTCAAAAAAAAATTATCGATTAATAGCACAATTAGGAAATATTATAATAATTATTTTATTATTATAATAAAAATTTATTAAAAAATATACATATTATATTAAAACTATATGTTCTGAATGTTTATACAAATGGAAATAAAATTTATTACTGCTGTGATGGGGGGCGCTCGAGCCTGATGCACCCCGGCCGAGTGAGGCCTCCAACATCTCCCGAAAAGCCCATATATGCTGGTCGAACTGCTCCAACTTCTTTTTGTAGTCCACCCTAACCTGTAGTAGCTTCTCCTAAGTCTTCTTCAGCTCGTCTTGGGTGGTGGCTAGCTGGTCTCGAAGGCACGAGTCAGTGTCCGAAGAAACAGTAGTGCATAGAGATGACGTCGGCTTCTTACGAGTGCCAAGGCCGACGTTGTACGATGTCTGGTTCTTGAAAACCGATTGCGACAACTGCTCATCTAGTATCGGGTCGGACCCTGTCTCCTGAGTTTGATGTTGGAGCTCCACCATTTCATTTTGTTTAAAAAAATTTAAGTTGATGTTAGAATTTGAAAAGAAAAAATTAAATTTAAAATAATTATTATTTTATTTTAAAAACTTAAACTTACATAGCAGCGTTCGGCTTCTTCATTGATCCATTTTTTCTTCTCATTGTAGTGTGTCACTCGAAAAAAATCTGGAAATGATTGCACCTCACCTGTGCTACTCTGCTAAAAACATAAAATAACTGTACTATTATTCCACATTAATAAAAATAATGAACTGTTAAATTTCAGGTTACGATATATTTACCTCAGAATGTTCGGCACGATGTTGGATAAATGGCTTGGAACCTCCACGGTGATTAAAACGCAAGTGACTTCGATTCTCCGCATTTACGTGACATTTATTCTGAATTTAACAACACTGTAAGTACCAAAAACAAAGAGAATTATAAAATTTTTGTTTATTTTAAAATTTACCTCGTGTTTCTCGCTAGACCAAAGCTCACACAAGAATGTCCAGTCTTGCTCCTCTATAAAATCAGGCTTGTGTTGTGGAGCATCCAAAGGTCCATGTTCGTCGAATATTAGTTTCAGGACTTTTGTCCTATAATCCATTTAACTTTTCCCTATGTGGTAGTCAAGATACTGTTGAATATTAAACTTTGGTCAGATCGAAGACGAATCACTCCTACAGGAATAGCAACCAAGTAAAAATGTGTATAAAATAAAATTTTAAATTAACAAACAATATCGAAAACTTAATACTGTAAGGAAACTCACAAGTAGCGAAGGGAAGAGTTGGTTGATTTTCATCTCCCACAGTATCTTTCTCCAAGAAACGTAGTTTTGGGGAGCTTCAAACCGAGCTGCAGAACCTATGGCTGTAGTAAACGCTGAATTATGTTACCTGATTTGTCTTTGTCCATCATCTGGTATCTCTATTCGGATACGGCTGTGAGCCTTAACGTGCTTAACTAACCCCAGGCCACAGATGCTTCCTCGACCCTTCACTGTACTCAAGTCTCTCGTGCTAGCAGAGACCTCAGTAGGGGCATCTGTCCTTACAGGTGTATATGGAGTCGCATTAGCCCGTCTGCGATTGCTCGGTGCCATCCGCAAAATAACAATTCCGACAATATCAATAACAAACAAATAATCATCATGATGCTAATGAAATTTCAATATTTTAATAAGCATATAAACTTTTATCATTACACATGGACTGCTCAAAATATCTTTAACCATATAAACTTTTAAAGGATACTGATTTGGGTGATAAAGATATAACAACATCATGAGAAAGTGCATATGTTCCCAAAATTAGCATTACAAATCAGCTTGTTTGATGTGTGTGAATTATTATAAACATCCAACATGGGTAATATAAGTACAAATATGTTATTCATTTCTTATAGTCATCACCTACATTAGTAGATCAACATTATTAATGTACTTTGGCGCCCCTAGTTTTGAAGCATCTCAATTATACCCTTTCTCCCATTTGACAATTCACATAAATGTTGTATGGATTATTTGCAGCTCCTATTCTGTGCATCCACATGCATATGCAATCTCTCTCTTAGTTCCACGTGTTTAATCATCTTTACCCACTGCTTACTGTACCAATCAATAACCAAGAGTTTGATTTTCTTTGGATCTATTCATTCCCACCAATTTCTCTATGCAAAATTTAATAGATTCTTCATAACTCAAACCTTTCATCCTCGCCTAACATTCATCCTGAATTATAATTATATTAATTCTCTTTTGATTAACTTCCATTGAAATATGGCCAAGCTACCTCGAGTTTCAAGATTTAGAATTCCATTCTCACTCTATATTCTCTATATGAATATTAAAATCATTTGGATTCTTTGCAACACCAACATTCTACACTTAACAAAAATACATATTGATTATGTGTTTAAACATGCCAAGTACAGCCAGTAAGTAGTTCAATCACACCATACTTATATTTTACACGTGGAAAAACAAACATCCAAAAACACACATGCAACTGAGTCAGAAAATCATTCAATAGTCAACACTAAGAAATTAGATTTCAAAAGAAATACAGAAAGATTATAAATACACAATGATACATGCATTTGCTGTTGTTCTCGAATCAGAATAACAGTATTGCTGTTGTTCCGACTGCTATTCTGGATCCAGAACAGCAACAATATACATTCAAAATATTTACATATTATCTTCCTAACATCACCAATTATCAAGCATTTCAAATTTTTCACAAAAAACTTCCCCCTTGGCCGAACACATCGCCACTCAAATTTCATCATTTTTTCTTAAAATAACCACAATATCTACATATTATGACCAAGAACATCCTTCTAGCTCGTCTAGAACCAATAAATTTTAATTACTTGTGCATATCCAACGTAACCAAAACAAATCCATTTTAGAAGCTTGGCAAAATAAAAATTAACTCACAAATACAAGCACAATAATTAAAATAACAACTCAAAAGAAGTTAAAAAGTGAAGATTATTACTTTATAGGGTCGAAAATCTAAGGACTTCCAAAGCTTCCAATATTCGGCCAATATTCGAGAGAGAAAGAAAATACAGAAGAGAAGAGGATTCTAAGTATGAGCCAAGAAAGAAAGAGATTCTGGTTTTAGGGATTTAATGGACATTTAGCGTCGAAATATTTTACTTTTAGCGTTAAACTTTTCGACGCTAAAACATTGGCGGCTACCAAAAAATCAGGGTAGTTTTTCAAGGGAAAATTATTTTTTTCCCTTTAGCATCGAAATTAAGTTAATCGACGCTAACAGTCTAACATTTAGCGTCGATACCTTATTTTGACACTAAATGTTAGACATTTAGCATCGATTAAGAACGGTCGACGCTAAATGTCTAACACTTAGCATCGATTAATATGTTCGACGTTAAATGTTAGACTTAATAATAATAATAATAATAATATGATAATTATAATATTAATAATAATAACAACAACAATCATTCAGCCATATTATAATAATAATTCAAAACAACAACAACAACCATTCATCCATGATGATAATAATTCAAAACAACAACAACCATCCATTATAATAATAAAAATTATTCATCAATCACATCATGTACAAACTACATTAGTCACTAATATCTTTGGTATTTGAGGATTCCAGACTAGTCTCGGACTCATCTTCAGTTTCGAATTCTTCTTCATTTGCTGCTTCCACGCTTACTTGAGAATGAGGAATTATCTCAACATCTGTATTTTCTCGAGTTGACGTGATATTTTCAATAACGGTGACATTTGGTAAATGAAATATATGTTTAGGAACTTCAAAGTTGTCAGAAACTTGTTGTGCTTCATCTGAAATTTCAACACTATCTTTCTCTTGAGTGTCCCAAATGGCCCTATGTTGTAACTTTTCTACCACCATCCATCCATTTCCTAGCTTTGGATCAGACATATATATCACATACCGTGCTTGGGTACAAAAAATATATGGATCATTCTTGTACCAATAACGTTGAACATTAATTGATGTTAGGTGATTACTAAATTGAATTCTCATCTTTCTGGCATTTGTGTCAAACCACTTGCATTCGAATAGTACAATACGTCGTCTGGGTCTATATATCAACTCAATGACTGATTGCAACACTCCGTAAAAGTCAACAATATCTTAGCTGTGTTCTCCTGGGACTACAATTCCATAATTCTTAGTGACATGTGAAACATCTCGCTGCTCGGTATGAAATCTAACTTTGTTCACAATGCATCCATTGTATTCGTAAGCCTGCTTTTGAGGCCCATATGCCAATGAAACTAACGAAGAGGACGAGTGCAGTTGACCATTTTGCACTTGGTTGTTTATCTAACACATGATAATATTTATGTGTTAATATAATAAACTTAAATATTTACTGTCAGGATAAAAATAAATAGACAATGTTAGGGCTTACAGTGCCTCAAACCATTTAGGAAATTCTTTTTTGTGTCTTCCATCAATATTGTGGTCACCACCACATTGTAGCGTGGTAATATGTGTTGGGGTGGTGCTCAGAGCGCCAATCCGTATCGTATTTATGTCTAATTCATGAATACGATCAATTCTTTTTCCATAATATTATTTTTTTTATGGTTGCACCTGTTGTTTTTATATACGTAATGGTTTAGTGATATATATATATATATTAGACAAAGGCCTGATAATATATAATGCAGTACACAATTACAAATGTAGTTTGTAATTGACATTGGGAAGTGACACTGCTAAATGTATATTATCAAATATAGTTCCTGGTCAAGATTTACTAACACGGGTCGGTTAGTTAAATCTGTTGAGACCAGTACATGTCGTATATCGGGACTTGGTCCGATGGTTTATCCCAATGAACCATGAGTCTGGGGAGACTCGTATAGACGTGTAGGTGTTTATAGTGGATAAACAATGAAAAAATCACCGAAGATTCTTAATGGATGTTACACCAACGTCAATAAGAATCTTCTCGGGTTGAGTAGCATAGTAGTCATTCGACTTGAGACACCACTGTGGATGTATGAGACATCCTCCACACTTAGATGGCAGTCACGTCACCGATCTATTTAGATCAGACCTCCGCCTGTTCGTTGGGTGTGGACCAATCCTCAGGATATCATGTGTGTGTCAAGATAGGATCTGTTAGTTCTGTGTACAGAGCATAGGTAGTCCATATGTGATTAGCAATCAGTTAAATCTATGGCCATAGTATACTTCGGAAATGAGTTCTTAATGTTATTTATAGATTGCTAATAGAATCGTCGACGGGATAATACCTATAGAGATTTGACGTTTACATCTATATCTCTGGGATTATCCGGATACCTGTGACAGAGGGATTATACGTATGCAATGACCTCGACCTGTATGATTCAGCTAGTTTATCTGTGGTCGTCATAATTTACGGGTGGGTAAATTATGGACACGAAATTAGATTTTGTGACAGATATACCTGAATCTAGAGAGTCTCACTAATGAAATATACTCGTAGAGCACTATGGCAACTTTTATGAATAATGATGATTATTTATAAATTGTTTAATTCTTAAACGAAAAATACATACAAACGGGCCGAACCGTCATTTCCTAATTAATGTGTATTTGTATTTAATATATGATATTATTAAATACACATTAATAAATTGTCAAATAAAGGTATTTGACATATATCATTTATATATATATATATATATATATATATATTTGAGATGTTTAAAGTAAATATAATACATATATTTGAGATATTTGTATTTGATTAATTAATTAATTATTTAATTGTTAAATAATTAATATAATTAAAATATAAATATCTTACTAAATGATAAAGTTAGGAAATGATTATAAGTGAAAATTGTTGACTTTATACTTAAAGGAAAAGGTTGTCAAAATGGTTTTGACTTCTTTAGATATTTGATTAAATTGTTTAAAATGAAAATATTTATTTCCTTATTTTTTGCATTTTTCGGTCATCACCCTAATTTAAATATAATTGTTATATTTTTGAGTTGCTTTTTTTTGACTTTGAAGGAAATCATTAAATGGTTGATGATGGCTTTTACAAGTTGGAAAAGCAAAATTAAATGAAATAAAATATCTAGATATTTATTTATTTCTTTCACCAATTTCGGCCAAGGCAAGTTGGGGAAGTATAAATTGTTTCATATAATTTTTTTAGGGTTAGAACAAGTTCATTAGACACCAAACATAACACAAAAGTAGTTGAGAGAAAAGCTTGAAGGATAAAGGAAGATGGCTTGGAAAATCATGGTTTTGTAAGTTATTCTTCAAAGTCTTCAACATGAAAAATGTTTCTAACATGCTTAGCATCATTTTGTATTGCTTTGGTGTTGTCTCTCTTCTTATAGTTTGTGTTTAATTTGGTTGTGAACTTTGATGAAAGATTGATGCATGTAAGTAAGCTTGAAATGGTTTCAAAGCTTTACTTTTGATTTTTGGAAAATCAAGTTGCCATTCTAGAGTTGGTAAGCCACTCCTTGGTGACCTAGAATTGTTCTAGAGTTGTTTCATAGTGGTGAGGCTAGATTGGTGAAGTATTGAATGGATTAAAGTGTTGGATTTTAAAGATTTGGTAAAATTGCTCAATTTGATGAAATTGAAATATTAGGGTTCATAACCCACTCCAAATTTGAGGCTTTTCATATATTTGATGTATTATGGTATGAATATGATGCATATAAAATTTTAGGTTGATTGGATTTGATCTTGGCTTGTTTTGAACAAAAGGGACCAAATTGCAATTAATTGGAAAATTTGGGGGTTCACGACAATTAGCTCAAAAATTAGGGATTTGTGTGAAATCTGATTTTGATGCATTAGATGTGTTGAAAAATATTTTAGAAATGATTTAGAATCATTCAAAATTATATTTGATAATTTTTGGACTAAAATGATCAATTTACAAAGTTATGGGGTAATTCGGTAATTACAAAGAAATATGATTTCTTGTGTAATTTTTCAGAATTTGATAATTGGATAATTAAATGAATAAGTTTATTTAATTAATCCGAGAAAATTTTTTGAAATCGAAAAATATTGATTTTCCGTGATTCCGCTATGTTACCGATATTCCGCCATAAAACCCCAACAATATGTGCCTATAAAAAATGAGTTATGTTAATGTAAGACAATAAAAGTACACTTATGCACCTACAAGACGTACGTTAAGTACGGTTACACTTCATCGCAATTACTCAATATAAACCAATGCACATGTTGAGCTTCCTCAAATGTTAGTAATTTGACACCTACTGCTCCAAACAGTCTGTAATTTTGATGGAACACTGTGATATCTTGTTGATTACTTGCATCTCCATCATAGTTTCTTGGCCGACCATTAAAATGAGTCTCAATATTCTGCATGTACATCAAACAAAATGTTATTGTCTCACTTATTAAAACAGCCTCTGTTATTGACCCTTCATGTCGCTCCTTGTTTTTCACATATTGTTTGTAATGTCCCAAAGCCCTGCATATATGACAAAAAATTTACATTAATAATAAATTTAATGCAATATCAAATTAAAGAATGTAATATTTAAAACTATATAGTACCTCTCAATGGGATACATCCATATGTAATGGACAGGACCTCTCTTCCTAGCTTCGGAAGGTAAATGCACAGCCAGATGTACCATCGCTCCACCTTGCATAGGATTATCATGATTCCTTGCTCAAGTTCGTCAATAACAGATGTGGTTAATGTCCTTTGACATAATTGTTTAAAGAGGCAACATAGATCAAGTACGACGTCGCATACATTCGGTGGCAGATAAGGTCGAATGCCAATAGGAAGGAGAATCTTCAGAAGCACATGACAGTTGTGACTCTTTAAACCCATTATTGTATCATCTATGACCCAACACCCAATATTTGATGCATAAACATCAGGAAATTTAACCATTTTCAGCCAATCACATAATGATTTTCTCTCTGATTGAGTTAGCACGTAACTAGCAGATGGCTTAATAAGACCTCGATGAGTGACCTGTAAATGCAATTCACTGCGAATTTTAAGATCTTGTGGGTCCAATCTAGCATTTACAGTGTCTTTCGTCTTACCCGAAATATTGAAGAGTGTGCCTATTAAACTCTCGCATATGTTTTTTTCTATATGCATTATATCCAAATTATGTCGTAGACTCAGACTCCCCCAATATTCTAACTCAAAGAAAATACTCTTTCCTGTCAAATTCAACTCTTCAGGTTGATGTTTTCGATTTTTATCCCTACTATTAGGATATTTCCATGGTGTGTTGTCTCTGAGATGTTGATGTTGGCAAAGTATGTCGAATCCAGACAATGGACTAGGCATACTCTGAGGTTCTTGTTGACCGTTGAATAATTTACTTCTCCGCCAAGGATGACTCAACTCAAGAAATCTCATGTGTCATGTGTATCTTATTTTATTCCGTAATCATTGCGAAGGTGTTGACCAGCACAAACTGGACATGCCATGTATCCCTTAGTGCTCAATCCAGATAATGAACCATAAGCTGGAAAATCATTAATGGTCCATAATAATGCGGCATGCATCTGAAAATACTGCTAAGAAGCTGCATCATAGGTATGCACACCCACATTCCATAATGTTTGTAACTCATCGATCAATGGTCTCAAGTAAATATTCATATCTTTACCAGGGTAACGTGGACCAGGGATAAACAATGACATAAACATGAACGGATCCTTCATACATTTCCATGTAGGTAAGTTATATGGAATAATAATAACGGGCCACATGCTGTAAGAGTTGTACATGTTCCCAAACGGGTTAAAACCATCAGAGGCGAGACCTAACCTGACATACGGGGGTCCTCAGTGAAAAGAGGGTACATCCCATCAAATTTCTTCCACTCGGTTCCATCCACAGAATGTCTGAGTATGCTCTCCGCACCGATCCTCTTTTCATGATGCCACATCATGTCAGTCGCTGTGTGTCGTGATATGAACAACCTCTGCAGCCTGGGCGTTAATGGAAAATATCGTAATATCTTTTGAGGCACTTGTTTCCCCATACCACGGACTTTGTACCGACTTGTACCATGTATCGGATAATATTCAAGTGATTCATACTCAGCACGAAATAATACATAGTCATTCTTACAAGCATGAATGGATTCATACCCCATTCCCAGATCACACAACATTTTCTTTGCCTCGTAATACGACTTAGGCAATTCACTTCCAATCGGTAACATTTGCACCAGTAAGTCTAGCATCATATCAATACTTTTGTTGGTCATTCTGTTGATCACTTTAATGTGTAATAATTTCACAACGAAATTCAAGATCGACATTCCACCACCTTCAAATGGAATTTTTTTTTGCCTCATCATGTAGTTCACTAAATAAATTTTGATCATTTCCACCTAACACTGGTATCTCATCGTTTGCAGGTTGATTGTAACTAGTGCTCCCTTCACCGGAATCAATAAACCATGATTGAGAATTATACTGCTCACCGTGATAAATCCACGTACGGTGAGTTGGTGATATTCCCGGCATGTATAAATGATTATAGAATTCATCTAACCGTTTCATTTTCCTATTCAAGCAATTTGTACATGGACACCGAACACGACCTTCTACATCAATGTGTTGCTTTGCTGATTCCATGAACTCATACACTCCATTACGGTATTCAACACTCAATCTATCCACCGAGCTCATCCACTTTCTATCCATTTCAGCCAAATATCTAAATATAAAAATATAATTGTTAGACATCATATTACACTCATCTACATCACCAATTCATTAATTATTTATTTAAGCATACACATATATATTCAGTTGATTAATTATTTAGTTTACAAAATAAAATATATTTAGTTAATTAACTAATCTACATATATGCATCATAAACCACTAACACAAAATATATAATAAACATAATTATAAAAAATGAAACCATATTTTTTTACAAAGATTAAACTGAAATATTTAAGTGAGATATATAATTATTATTTACAAATATAAAGAAAAATAATAAAAATATATGAAAGAAGATTTACCTTATGGAAAATTAATTAAAGTTTTATTGAAAATTTGTAGGAGAATTGTGGAGTAAGATTGCAGAGGATGAGATTGAAAAGGATGAGAGAAAAAGCAGAAGGGGAAGAAGGGTTGGTGTCATTCTGCATTTTAATATAGTTTTAACGTCGAAGTCCTCCAATTCGACGCTAAATGTCCGATTTTTAGCTTCGAAATTAAATTTTGAAGTTAAAGGTTAACAGAATGTCGGTGGTATCATCATAAACCTTTAGCGACACAATTTAGTCGACGCTAAATGTCAAATTTTCAGCATCGAATATGTTTTTCGATGCTAAAATATAAAAATTTAGTGTCGCAATTTATATCGACGCCAAAGATAATGGGAATAGTTGAAAACCTTTAGCGTCGAAATTTTTCGACGCAAAAATTACTACTTTTAGCGTCGTTTTTAATATTCGACGTTAAAAGTAGACAATTTTGTGTCGAATATTATATTCGACGCTAAAATATTGACATTTGGCGTCGAATATTATTTTCGACGCTAAAGGTTATTATTAGCGTCGAAAATAATTTCGACGCTAAATATTTGGACGCTAAAAGTATATTTTCTTGTAGTGAATGCATGTTCAATTAAAACCACCAACAACAGATTATGTTGCTTGTTTAGCGTTGACGTTGGCATGATGTCATAGGATAATCTCATGCTGAAGTCGGCGTGACATCACAAGATGACATCATCGTGACTTCACAAGAAGACGTCGTCGTGACATCACTAGCTGATGTCAAATGATGTCACGTAGTGACGTCATGTTGACGTCATTTGCTAAGAAATTAACTGGTGATGTTAACATATGAGACGTTGACATCAACAGGTGAGAAAAAAATATTAAAAAATAATTATTTTACTATATATAATAATTTAAATTTTAAATAAATTTGATTTATTAAAATTTAATTTTATTACAATTAAACTGTCTTAGTACAATTATAATTTATCAAGAGATAAAATTCTAATTAGATTATGAATTTATCTTTAAAATAAATTTAAATTATGTAACCTAATTTGATGATGATATAATTTAAATTTGAATGATTTCTAATTAGATTAATTTTGTAGAATTCAAATTTAACTAAGATACATTTAATCTCAAATTCATATAAATGAAATTATTTCCTTCTAAAATAATGATTATATCTATAAAATTTTAATAAAGATTTTAATTATATTCTAATAAGATTAGGATAAAAAATTTAAGCCATATTAATATTTAAACATCATAAAACAATAGCATAAGTTTATCCAATATGATTGTTTGATAAAGTACTATAAATATTTTAAAGAAATTATGATGAACTAAAATGCATTATATGTAAATAAGAGACCTAATTTAAATACACTTGGAATTTACTTGCTTGTTTGATTGATGTATGTCTAGCTGGTTCTCTCGAAAGAGCGATAAACCTAAGATGCTTGGGTTAAGTGGGACCGTTGTGACCCCTCCACTCTTCTGGGAACCTAACTGGTACATTATTTCATTCAAAATGCTTTATTCTAAAGTTTAAAATAAATTAAAACTGAAATCCCTCCGAATAATTTAAGTTTACATCATTTCATTCTATTATTATAATCAAAACTAGAGTTTTTTTTTGTCATTCTTGGTTATTTGGCCCTTATCAAGATCAAGTTTAACATCGAATATGTTTTGGTTATGAATAAAGGTTAAGTTTCATATATGATATGATTAACAAGATTTGTTAGAAATAAGTTGTCAACTTAACAAATTTATGAGTTATATAAGATGTAATTGGTAATAAGTACCTACCCAATTGAACTTAAATAAAGTGATTAACCCTTATTGTCATTTTATTTTAAGCAAAATGGGATCATTGCCCAGGATAACTAAAAGGGTTGACAAAATTCACATAAAATAATGGAGTAACAATTAGATTAAAATTCTAAATATCTCATGGTTTATATCAATGCAACAAAAACTAATCAAAATTGTATATTCTTCATATAGGTTTATAAACAAAATATGAGTAAAATATCTACATCCGAAGCATACTTGATGCTAATAAGTTGACTGGATTTAATTTTATGGATTGGTACCGCAACTTGAGAATTGTTCTTAGGCAATAGAAGAAAGTTAATGTCCTGGAATAAAGTGTTCCACTAACACCCGAAGATGCAACACAAGAGGAATATAATGCTTGGTAGAAGGATTATGATGATAACGTGCAAACGGTATGTATGATGATGATCTCAATGTCATCAGAATTACAAAAGCAAAATGAGTTTATGGATACGAGCACAACTATAATAAATCTCAAGGAGTTATTTGATGCATCCACTCACACTGAAAGATATGATATATCTAAGGTTTTTTTTTTATGTATGATGAAATATGATTCTTCAGTTAATGACAATGTGATGAAGATGATTAGCTATATTGAAAAATTAGCTGATCTTGGTTTGATCATGGACAATAGCTTATATATTGATCTTGTATTATAATCATTGCCAGAGTTTTTTCTCAGTTCATTATGAATTTTCATATGAACAAGTTGGATGCTACACTTCCTGAATTGTTTAATACGTTAAGACTTGTGGAGAAAGACTTGAAACCACAAAAAAGGTTATGTGATGCTATTAAGTGGTTCCAAAAAGTTTTAGAAAAACCTTAAGAAAAGTTCAAAGAGTAAGGCCCAAAACGCCAACACTCAGTAGCCCACTAATGGTGTGAATAAGAAGACAAATGCAAGTGTTTCTTCTGTGAAAAAAATGGACATTGGAAGAGAAATTGAACAAAATACCTCGAGGAAAAGAAGAAAAAGCAAGCAGTTGCTTCTACTTCAAGTATATTTATGATTGAGGTTAATCTTAATGATAGTAAATCTTCTACTTGGGTATTGGATACTGGTTATGATTCTCACATATGTAACAATATATGATTTATATGATTCATATTTCAGTTAGATAAAATTGTAATTGAATCTTGAATGTTTCATATTTCAAATTATAGGCCTGCAGTGCAGCTTGCTTTTGTTTCAAATTCAATTTCAGATCCTGCAATGAAGTTTACAACTTCACATTAGCAGCAAGTTCGATTTCAGTTCATTTTTGGGTGAAAACGAATCGAACCGCTAATCAAATTGAAAAATCAAACCGAATCAATTCGATTCTTCGATTCGGTTGCAACTTAGACCAACCGAACATTTTTCGATTTGTTCGGTTTTGGAAAAATTGAATTAAAATTGATTTTGCCCACCCCTGGCTTTGACTCTCATTATAAAAGGGAGCGAGACTTGAATTAAACTTGGAGAATCAGATATGTTTGCTTCTCCTATGGAGAACTAAACCCTAAAACAAAGTTAAGTTAGGAATGAACTCTTTTAAGTGTCACTCCTAATTTTATCTTTTTGATTCGTACTTGATATTCAATGTTTAATAAAATTAGTTTTATTTATTTTCTTCATCTTTTCTTGATTTATACTGCAAAGATTGTTTTTAGTCAATCCCCATATATAATTAACCATGCTTGTTCTATGTGTGTTATTTCTGTACAAATATCAACACTCATATATAAAGAGACCAAGATAAATTATAAGTGGTATATTTTCCTCTAACGCTCCATACATCAGCAAATTCGGCTAGAAAATTTTCGAACTCATATTTTATAAAGAGAATTACATATATGAAAAAAAATATGTATATATATTATTGAGATGAAATGAAAGTGGTAGAAGTAAATATTAAAAATGACCTAACAACTCAAAATCGGGTGCTAAACCAGTGGTGGACTCGACCCACCCAATGAACTTGCCGGTTGAACCGAACTCTCGTTGGCATCGTCGGCTGCCACTTTGGCAGTCCTAAGAGAGGATGCTCTTAGGAAAAACAGCGGGGCCATGCTAAACACCCAGCGGTCTGATTCAAACCGCCGACTATTTCTCCTTCTACTGCTACCTTCACCTCCTGCGGTTCGATAACCCCTCCTTGAACTAGCTTCCCTAGGCAGAACAACCAAGCTACGAGACCGGTTCAGCTCCCGGTTGGTCATTATCTGTTCCCTCACATCAAACGGTAATCTCAAAGTGAACCGCTCAGTATCTTCTCCCTGTTGGACCAACGAATGCCCGGTTGAGTGAGACCGTGGAAACCAACGTGGCCTACCAGATCTCGAGCCGCGTGGACGATTTCTATTCAGCGTTTTATTAGCTAAGTTGACGCTGATAACTTCAGGTTCTGGTGGTTGTGAACTTTGCGGGGTTTCTGAAGCTGCGGCGTCGTTTTGGGCCTCGAGATCTACCCTGGAGAGGATCTCACTGGCTTCAGGAGTTGACTCACCAGGTTGAGGGACCAAATTTGCGCGACAAACCGGACACGTGGTGTGCGTTTCAAGCCAAGCGTCGATACACTGGATGTGAAAAACGTGATCACATTTCGGTATCAAACGCAGCGTTTCGTCGTCTTCGAATTCGTTCAAGCAAACGGCGCACTCAAGCGCGCCGTTGCCTTTCCTCAGCGTCTTCACTTCGGAGTAGACGAAGGTCGGGAACGTCTCGAGGACTTCTTCGTCGAGCCCACGCGGGGCGCCTGGTCTGGAGTGGTTTTCTACGGGGCCGGCGGGACGGACGGCGTAGGCGTTGGTTGAGTCGTAGCGGCGGCGGATGTAGATGAAGAAGAAGCCCATGAAGAATAGGGCAGAGATTAGGACGACGATTATTATGACGAGTGAAGGGCTGAATTTCATGTTGGCGTAAGGATCGGTCTCGGTGGATTCGGGACTGCGTTGGGCGACGGAGAAGGGAAGGGCGTGGATGATGAAGATAAGGGGAGTGATTCCATGCTTAGCGGAGCAGGGTAAGACTTGTGACCCCATTGGCATTGCACGGGATTGTGAAAATGTGTTGGGGAAAGCTAAGGAGAAGAATATAAATGAGAGAGCTTGTAGACTGGAGAAAATGTTGTCCTTAATTTTTTTTTTTTTTTTTTTTTTGAAAACGGTGGAAACCAGCCACCAAACCACCCATTCTGGGCCGCGGCGCAGGTAAAATCACCGGCTGTCCCAGGCTCTTACAAGAAATGCACCTCCTAGATTCGAACCCAGAACCTCAAGGTGAGATCCTGGACCCTACACCACCAAACCACACCCTTGGGGACATGTTGTCCTAATTACTACAAGCTCTGAGACTTTTTTACTTATTTATTGTAATAAATTTATGTGTTGTAATCAACATAATAATAATTACATTGCACAATAACATTTAGGGCCCTAATTGTTATATTAACATATAATTGGTTAATTTTTAGGGAAATTATGGGCCGTCTCCCTCAAGATGACAAAATTTCAAAATTGTCATAATAATTTTTACTTTTAACATATGTCCACCTTAACGTAGGTGTCTAAATTTAGCCATGCTCTACTGGTCATGTGTTGTTACTCTAATGAATCTTCATCAATAAATTTCCTTAATGGAATCGAAATTTTGACATGATTATAGAGTGACATCACTCCAAAGTGACGACATCACTCCAAGTTCATGACACTCCGACATTTGTCCAATTTGGTGTTAACTTATTCGGAAGTGAACTTACTCCGAAATTTATTAATCAACCGGGGGTATATATTGGAGGTACTCTGACCTCTATAATAGCATTTCGGCTCCGAACTCGGATGTCAATTGACATAGATCTGACATTCCGGAGTGACGTCACTCCGGAGCCCCGGAGATCAATTAGTTCACTTCAAGATAAGTTCATTACGAAGTCAACCTATTCTGGAGAGGGTATAAATCTGAAATCCATGAATTAACAAGTAAATAGAATGGAGGTATTCTGACCCCTATAACAATATTCTGAAGTATATGAGGTCATGCACCATAATTAAGATCAATGGACTTTAATGACAATCCATTTATCTTAATATGCCATCATATTTTAACATAAATAATTTGTATAAATACACCTAATATCATATTAGAACATATCTCATACCAGGAGTGCATCATGCAACACAGAGAATAGTCCAAAAATGGACAGACCGCTAGGAGTTGCAATTTTTGGTTGTCAAACCCTTGAATTTATTGGATCCAAGGCTTTGGGTTATAATATAAATTCAAACTTTCAATTCAATGGATCCCAATTATAACATATGTGTATCGTATCAATTTCAATAAAACATGACATTATAATATAGGGTATTTTACTTATTTCAGCAGGTACTAAGGAATCTATTTGATGCAAATTAACAATCTATCTCCTTATTTATGAAATTATAAGAAGATAAAGGATCCTGATTTGATGTTATTATTGGACTCAATTTATTTAATCCACTTTTATCTGGGGTTTTATAGATTTCAATTATTTTAATGTTATGCAACTTTCAACGTTACATCAGCATGCTTTAATTTGAGACAAAAAGGATATATGATACCATTTCATTTTCTTCTTCGAAGTCAATAATTCACTTTAGTCTTTGCAAAGATGATCATCAGAACATGAAAGACAACTATAATAATCAAACGGTTGTGATGCATTCATTCAAAAATATTCGAGAGGAGTCTATTAAATTGGGAATAATTAATTTTAACAATATTTTGAAAGATATTTGAGACTTGAGAGTTGCAGTCATAAAGGACCACCATGGCCATAGCTTAGCCCCCACATGGCTTGGAGACTGTATTTAATAGTCTTATTTGTTGCAAATACCAAAAAAGTCATTTATGGCATGCTTATTATTATTATTATTATTATTATTATATTATTATTATTATTATTATTATTATATTTCCTCTTATCTGATATCGAAAATGTCGTAGAAGCTTCTGGAGTACCAAGCCCCTAAAATAATAAAGTCATTATATTTTATGAATATAGGATGGGTATACCTTCTTTTTATAAATATAATCTATGAAAATTTATATTTTTTGTTATTTGATTAATGAATCCCATTAAATGACAAACGTATCTCTGTCTTCATAATAAATGTAGTATTTTATCCTCCTTTTATTAATATCAATCTCCTTATAATTTTTCATTATTTATCTATTACATCTTACATATTATACTTACATATTAATATAAAATATTTTAAGAATAAATTATCACTATCTTATTCATAATAACGATAGTGTATGATGACATTCTTTAAAATATGTATATTAATGGATAATATTATCACTATCTTATTAATCTAGTCTTTTTGAGACAATGTAAAAATATAATAAATTAAAAAATTACATCAAAATATTTTTAGTGATATTTGGAACTGGTTTTTAAAATTTTAGTTATAAACTTGATATACTTTTCAATTCTTGGTGAATAGGTAAAAAAAGTTTCGAGATTTATATATTTTTAATAACGTGTCAAACATTGGGCATATAATTATTTATTTTCAAAATAAAAATAAATAAAATTATTTTTAACACTACAAGAAATTTGGAGATTACCGACTGAAAATTCGATCGGTAATCACGATTACCGACCGAATATCATTGATCGGTATTTGAATCGTCGATGATAAACTACTGATCGAAATAGCGTCAGCCGATAACTTACCGACCAAATTACCAACCGACTATATTTCGATCGGTAAAATTAAGAACCGAATGAATAAAAAATAATTAGATTTTACTGATCGAATTGTAATTGGTTCGGTAAACTATACTGACCGAACTTCATTCGGTCAGTAAACTGATGCATTTAAAAAAAAAATTATGGGGCCTACCATGGGTCTCACAAGACCGGCCATTGGTGGACCCCACACCTGGGCCTTAATACTACCCAAGAACGAGCTCAGACTAAACTCATACAATCCATATTTAATTTTATAAATTGATGTAATTAGTGTGCCTTGATCCATTGACCTCAAGATTGAATGTGCAGCATAATCCGTTAACCTCAAGATTGAATGTGCAGCATAATTAGCACTAGGGCATAACAAGTTTCTTGTTATAATGTGTGTGATAATAACACACAGATAGGTATTATTATTATAATAATAATAATAATAATAATAATAATATAAAATAATAATAATAAATAATAATAATAAAATAATAATAATAATAATAAAATAATAATAAATATTTTATTTTATTTTATTTTTTAATTTTTTTTAATTTTATCGACCGACCATTATTCGATCGGTAAAATGACTAATTTTTTTTTTTATAATTAACATTATTTTGCTATTATTATCAATTATCGACCAAAATTTCGGTCGGTAATTATTAGCTGCATAAATTGGCGCCAAATTAATCTTCCAGATCATATTACCGACTGACTATCGACTGAATATTAGGTCGGTAATAGGTCAGTAATTGATCAGAAATTATTTTTATCATTTTCGATCGATATTCGATCGGTAAATATCAAAAAATTACCGACTTAAATAATCGGTCAGTAATTTCGATCGCTAATTTCATATTTTCTTATAGTATAATATTTATACCCGGGTCCGAAATATTTTGCCAAGTACAACATATCCCTATTTTTCATAGGGTCGGGCTTTGGCATCTGTAGACCTATATAAGAAAAGTGAAAGGTTTTGATAAATTAAAGTATGTCAATCTAAGTGGGGTAATTCGAAAATTAACCCTTATAATTAGCATCTTGAACCATCTACTGGTAGAAAAATTCTACTATTTAATGGTAGCATTATGTCATTTATGTAAAAATTTAATAATATCTCATAAAGCTTTACATAATTATTGACGATATCATATCATTCATACAAATGTGACATTAAAAAATTACTCATAATGAGTAATGAGTATTAAATTTAATTGCTTGTTTTTTTTCCTCTCTATTTCATAGTCTTTCGTCATCAGCATTTCAAAAGTCAAACTTTGAAAATTTATCTATTTGATTGAGTAAAGGAGTCGAATTTAGAAAATCAAATATGTTGAAAAAACATATTCATGACATGCCCGTTTCTCGTCATTTAATGGATAAAATTGTAAAATGCATCTATTTGAAGCAAAAAAAATTGTACAAGTAATATTTCAACGAATTCAATTGATAAGTGTTAACGGTAAAAACCGGTCAACACCGAATAAGAATGAGTTAAAAGAACAAAATACGATTTTAACGTGATTATGTTAGGGTTGGTGCTCGGAGTGCCAATCCGGATCATATTTATGTTCGATTCATGAATACGGACAATACATTTTTCCATAATATTACTTATTTATGGTAGTATTTCTTGCTTTTATATACATATTTGATCTAATTACGATTAGATTAAAACTGAATATGATTTAGTGATATGTATATATTAGACAAATATCCGATAATATATTTTATAATGCGCGGTTACAAATTAGTTTGTAATTGACATTGGAAAGTGACACTAGTAGAAGTATATTATCAAATAAAGTTTCTGGTCAAGATTTACTAAAACGGGTCGGTTAGTAAAATCTGCTGAGACCAATACACGTCATATATCGAGACTTGGTCCGATGATTTATCCCAATGAACCATGAGTCTGGGGAGACTCGTATAGACGTGTAGGTGTTTATATTAGATAAACATTTAACGACTCACCGAAGATTTCCTAATAGATGGTACACCAACGTCAATATGAATCTTCTCGGGTAGAATGATCATAATGATCCTTCGACTTGAGATACCACTGTGGATGTATGAGGTATCCTCCACACTTTGATGGCAGTCACGTCACCGATCCATTTAGATCAGACCTCCGTCTGTTCGTTGGGTGTGGACTGATCCTCAGGATATCCTGTGTGTATCAAGATAGGATCCGTCAGTTCTGTGTACAGAGCATATGTATTCAATAAGAAATTAGTAATGTGTTAAATCCATGGGCCCGTGGTACACTGTAGAAGTAAGTTCTAAGTGTTATTAAGAGATTGCTAATAGAATCGTCGACGGGATTATACCTATAGAGATTTGATATTTTTATCTATATCTGTGGGATAATCCGAATACCTGTGACGGAGGGATTATACGTATGTGATGATCTCGACCTGTATGATTCAGCGAGTTTATCCGTTGTCGTCATAATTTACGGGTGGGTAGATTATGCACATGAAATTGGATTTCGTGACGGATATGCCTGAATCTAGAGAGTTTCACTAATGAAATATACTCGTAGAGCACTAGGGCAACTATTATAAATAATATTGATTATTTATAAATCGTTTAACGGTTAAACGAAAAATGCATGCTTAAAGGGTTACCCGGTCGTTTTCTAATTAGTGTGTATTTAGATTAAATACTTGATTTTATTAAATACACATTAATTATTTGTCAAATAAAGTATTTGACATGTGTTCAAAATATATCTATTATGGAATATTTAATGTAAATATGATACATGTATTTATATATTTGTATTAAGTAATTGTCTAATTATTTAATTGTTAAATAATTAGAATTATTTAATATGTTTATCTTTATCATTATTATGCTTTTAAATGGCTAATTTTTATTGGTGCACATGTATTTTTGCTTTTTGAAAATGGTAGTAATTTTGACTTTGAATTCTTTTAATTTGATTAAAGAATTGAAAAATCAAAATTTACCATTTTGTCCTTGTGTAAGTCGGCCAACCCTAACTTTTAAGATTTTCATTTTTCATTTTGCAATACTTCTTGCCAAGCCAAAAAAAAAAGATTACAAAAACAAGAGAGTTGAGAAAAAAATTTAAAGTGCTAAAGCTTGAAGTTTAGAAAAACTTGGAAATAAAAGGTATTTTCATTCTTTTCTTTTCTAAGAAATTGTTTCTATTGCTTTAGGCTTCAACATAGGATGTTATCTTGTGTTTTATTCTCTTAGTTTTTGTAACATGTTGGTTGGAAGCATGAATGAAAGATGTGAGCATGTATTTTAAGGAAGAAAGCTTATAAAGTGTTATTAAGCTCTCTTTTAGTCATTAGATGATTTGGTTTTCATTCTAGAGTTGTTTAGCCACTCATAAATGACCTAGAATTATTCTTGAGTTGTTTCATGGTGGTGAGACTTGTTTGGTGTGATAATGATTGAATTAAAGTATTGAATTTGTTTAATTTGGTGTAATTTGCCAATTTGAGAAAATTATAAAATGAGGGTGTTGGGGTCAAATCAGGGAGGCGCAGCGGAAGAAGTACGGTTCGGGCGAAATCATAGTTTAAAATTTTTTAAACTTACGAATAAATTATTCAATATCAAATATTAATAATTCATTCATATTTCACCTAAATATATTTATTCGATATCATATAACGACATAAATAATATAGAAACACCGAGAAACTTTTACGAAAATATTTATCCGTAAAATAGCATAAAACGCATTTCTGGCCGACCGACCAATGGGGACTGTCTAGATCAGCCCCAAAAATATTTGGATAGTTCGTGGGCTGCCCGAACAGTGCCCAGTTCACTGTTTGGGCAGCTGTTACCCGGTAACGCCGTTTTTTACCATTTTCGCGTATTTTCACTCCGAAATAATTTCCGATAAATATTTTCCTTGGGAAATTAAAATAAACCAATTTATTCTAATTACTCAATAAATAAACACTGAATTTTTATCTGAAAAATCAGATTTATCATTAATTACCATGAGACCCCTAAACTTTGCATTTTGATCATTTTGGTTCTTAAATTGTCAAATACATATTTAAGATGATTCCAAATCATTTCTAAAATGATTTTTAACATGTTCAAAATATGAAAACAGAATTTGCAACTCAAACTCCTCAATTTCTTCAAATTGCCGAGAGGGTCCAAACTTTTCCATTAATTACGATTTAGGCCCAAATGTTCAAAATATGTCAAGATCAAATCCAATTAATCTCAAATTTGATATACATCGTATATACATCAGAATATGCAACATATATGAAAAGCCCCAAAATTAGATTCGGTTAAGAACCCTAATTTCTCAAATTACTCCAATTATTCAATTTACATTAAATTGATAAAATTCAACACTTTAATCAATCCAATACCACACCAATCAAGTCTCACCATCATGAAACAACTCAAGAACAATTCTAGGTTATTTATGAATGGCTAAGAAACTCTAGAATGGCAACTTTGATTACTAATTAATCAAATAAGCTTAATGACTCCTTATAAGTTTATTATTAATCATACATGCTAATCACATCCAATAAGCTTCAAACACATATAATTACAAACCCAAGGAGTAGAGACATCAACTTAGCAACACAAATTGAAGCTAAGATTAATTGAAACAATTTTCATGTAGAAGAAAGTGTGAAAAACTTACAAAATCTCCAATTTTTTGCCTTTGTTTTTCTTTCTTTCTTGAATTTTGCTCTCAACTCACTATGTAAAATATCATGAAACTTGTCTAAGTGTGTAAAATGAAACAAAATAATTTTGTTAAACAAATTTCACTATGGCCGAAATTCATAAACCAAAAAAATCAAATAACAATTATTTAATTTTGTTGTATTTTCATTAGTCCACAATTCACTTTAATAAAGTAACACTTTATCTTTAATAAATCAAATCAAAATGTGTTCCAATGATTACATGTCATTTAAAGATATTTATTTTATTATTTAATTTAATTATTTAACAATTAAATAATTAAATAATTAAATAATAAATATAAATATCTTAAATATATGTATTATATTTACATTAAATATCTCAAATACATATGTTGACGGTTGGTTTTCGTCTCAGGGACAATAACGAAAATTGTATTGTTCCCGAGATTCAACCTTCCTTCAGCAGTGAATTTGTTTGGTTATGAGGACAACCAAAAGCAAACTTTGGCAGATGGAGGTAAAGCACCTAGATTGACACAGAGAGTTAACGTGGTTCGGCGGAACGAATCCAACCTACATCCAAGGGCACAAAACAGAGGGTGTTTTATTATTGCAATGGGCTCGACCGACCTGTTTTAGGTGCTTTAGTTGAGCGATTTGTGTCTACAATATATCTTTTCTCTAGTTATTTTTTGTAATTTGCTTGCTCATCAATCCAGCAACCAGAAAAAAAAACCTCTCCTTACAAATTCATTTCCCCTTTCTATTTATACTAAAAAGAGGCGGTTGCATGCCCCTCTTAGTGGACACTTGCCATGTGAACGTATAAATGGATCCCCCCCAAGGCCACTTGGCGGAAAAATATCTTATTTTTCATCATTACTGCGTCCCATCATCTTATCTCATAAGGACAAGAGTCCCATCACCTTATCTCATAAGGATGAGGCGGTGGAAGATATTTATGCCTCCTGCTCAGTTTCCACGGGGTCGGTCCCCTCGATCTTTGATACAAGAGAAGTTGTTTTGCCGATCTGATGGTGTCTGATCAGCCGTGCTGAAGTGGTCAGCCATTGTTACCAAGCGCTCAGTCTCTTCTACCGGAACGTG
This sequence comes from Zanthoxylum bungeanum, assembly GCA_019454045.1. Lineage (NCBI taxonomy): Eukaryota > Viridiplantae > Streptophyta > Magnoliopsida > Sapindales > Rutaceae > Zanthoxylum > Zanthoxylum bungeanum. The sequence continues at coordinate 272,838 of SKCR01007783.1, forward strand.
TTATGTTATATAGTCTGTAGCATCCTTGTGGTCAAATCGTCCTTAAGGATCTTAAAAAGAAATTACCCTTTCCACCCCTGTCGTACTGTTCAAACGCCCTGGTACTTGAAAATGTAGGGGTTTTAGGGGCTAAATCCGGTAACGCAGCGGAAACGGTGGAAAATTAAATTTTCCGATTTCAAAACTTTTTTCTCGGATTCATTAAATAAACATATTTATTTAATTAGCCAATAATCAAATTATGAAATAAAATTCAATAAATCATATTCATGTGAATTTACCGAATTGCCCTTACACTTGGTATCTTGTTCATTTTAGTCCGAAATTGTTCAAATCAATTTTGGATGATTCTAAATAATTTCTAAGATGAACTTAACATGTCCTAAATGTCAAAACACCAAAGGCAACAAAAATCCCCAATTTCTTCCATTTGGCCGAGAGCCTCACAAGGGTTCATTATTGTGCATTTTGCACTTCCATGCTTCAAGACACATCCAAATGAAATCCAATCAACATGAAACTTTATATGCATCATACACACATCCTTATACACAACATAAATGAAAATCCCCAAATTTGGATAAGGTCTTAAACCCTAATTTTTCAATTTCTTCAAATTGGATAAATTAGACCAAATTGGTTAAATCAATTACTTTAATCATCATTCTTCCATCCAATTAAAGTCTCAACATAATGAAATAACTATAGATCAAATATAGGTAATTTAAGAGTGGTCAAAAACTCTAGATTAGCAACAAAGTTTCCAAAACCATAAAAGAACACTTATAACAACACTAGTCACAAGCTTCCATCATCATACATGCTCAACACTTTCACCAAACTTCCATTCATCAAAAACAAAAAGAATAAAGAAAAGAATAACATGAGAATATCACAAGATGTAGCCTAGATCTTAAGGAACATTTTCCCTTCTAATAGTAGGTTGAAGAAACTTACTAAATCTTAAGCTTTCTTTGATTTTCTCTTTATTTTTCTTCTTCTTCCTCACAAGCTTCTTTTGTTTCTTTTTAATGGATTTTGTAAAGTGTATTAGGTTAATTTACCAAAATGAAATGAAAACAATTTATACTTGCCAAGAAATGGCCTTGGCTGAAAATGGTAAAGGCAAATACAACAAAATTAATTTCAATTTCATTTGGTTTTTTAATTTGATCAACTTGTTAAAATATCTAATAAACACTTTATAGATATTTTAATTAAGTCAACAAAGGCAACTTAGCCATTTAATCAAATATCTAAATCTTAAGATATTTATATTTTATTTAATTTAATCATTTAACAATTAAATAATTAATTAATTAATTAAATACAAATATATTAAATATATGTATTATATTTACATTAAATATTAAATACATATATACATTTATGATATTAGTCAAATATCTCAATTTGACTATTAATTAATTTGTATTTAAATTAATCAAGTATTAAATGTAAATACACAATAATTAAGGAAATGACTATTGGGTCCCTAAGCATGTATTTTGCGTTTAACCTTTAAACGACTTTATAAATAATCAACATTATTTATAAGTGTTGCTCTAGTGCTCTACAAGTATATTTCATTATTGAGACTCTCTAGATTCAGGCATATCCGTCACGAAATCCAATTTCGTGTCCATAATTTATCCACCCATAAATTATGACGATCACAGATAAACTCGCTGAATCATACAGGTCGAGGTCATGGCAAATGTATAATTCATTCGTCACAGGTATCCGGATATATCCCAGAGATATAGATGTAAACGTCAAATCTCTACGGGGATTATCCAGTCGACTATTCTATTAGCAATCTCAAAAAGAATGTTTAGAGCTAGTTTCTAAACTGTACCACAGCCCATGGTTTTATCTGATTGCTAATCATGTGGACTACCTATGCTCTGATACACAGAACTGACGGATTCTATCTTGACACACATAGGACACCCTGAGGATCTATCTACACCCAACAAACAGGCGGAGGTCTGATCTAAATAGATCGGTGACGTGACTGCCATCTAAGTGTAGAAGATGTCTCATGTGCCCACAATGGCATCTCAAGTCTAAGAATCACAAGTGCTACTCAACCCGAGAAGATTCTTATTGATGTTGGTGTACCATCCATTAAGAATCTTCGGTGAGTCATTCAGTGTTTATCCGCTATAAACACCCACACGTCTATACCAGTCTCCAAGACTGATGGTTTATTGAGAAACCATTGGAATCATAAATTCCAGTATACAACATGTACCGGTCTCAATAGGTTTACTATACTGACCAAGTAGTGTAAACCTTGACCATGAACTGTCTGAGAATGACAACGTCATGATACTACTAAATTTCAGTTGTGACGCTTTTGCAACAGTACCATGACTAATCATTCTAAGGTCATTACGTCTTTACCACATTAAAAGATACATTATATTATAGAAACTGCATATATTATTCATAATAATAATGTTTTACAGAGGTATTCATAAAGAAATACAACCGGGAATTGGCTCTCTGAGCACCAACCCCAACAAAATCTCCCATTTACTCTAGTGCCAATAACGATTATATCTAATACCCATCGACTCCACGTGTTTATCAAACAACTTTGGAGGTATGGCATTCGTCAACGGGTCTGCTACATTATCTTCACTCGGTACCTTGCACACGACAATATCCCCTCGCGACACAATCTCTCGAATCATGTGGTACTTGCGTTCCACATGCTTCGACTTCTGATGCGCCCTCGGTTCCTTTGCTTGCGCAATGGCTCCGGTATTATCACAGTATAACAGAATCGCATTCTCGATACTTGGGATAACTCCCAATTTTGTGATAAAGTTCTTTATCCACACAGCCTCTTTTGCAGCTTCAGAAGCTGCAATATATTCCGCCTCAGTGGTGAAATCTGCTGTCGATCCCTGTTTGTAACTCTTCCAACAAACTGCACCTCCGTTAAGGGTAAATACGAATCCAGATGTAGACTTTCTATCATCGGGATCCGATTGGAAATCAGAATCCGTATACCCGTTAACTTGCAGTTTGTTTCCTCCATAAATTATTAACTTATCCTTAGTACCTTTAAGATACTTGAGGATATGTTTAATGGCCATCCAATGGTCATTACCTGGATTGGACTGATATCGACTAGTTACACTAACATCGAAACTGATATCAGGCCTCGTACATAACATGTCATACATTATGCTACCCAAACATGAAGCATAAGGTTGGTTAGACATTCTAACCTTCTCATCTACTGTTTGTGGACTCATCTTCTTTGAAAGATGAATCCCATGTCTGAACGGTATGTTTGCTGTCTTACAGTTACCAAAATTATATCGTTCCAAGATCTTATCTATGTATGTTGATTGGGACAACCCAATCAGCCTCATTTGTCTATTGTAGGCACTGCATTTTTGCATGTGAGTTCCTATGATGAGTCTCATTTGGAGGCACTACCTTTTTAGTCGAGGAAGTTGCGGGAAACGGTCGTCGGAAGGGAATCGGTATTTTGTTAAATTTTACTCGCTTGTTTAGCTCCAGGCTCACTCGTTGGACCTCCGTTTTAAAGCACATTTAGCCTAAAAAACCCAGAACCATTTAACCTTGGCCCAAACCCACTCACCAAACCAACACAACACCTAGCCCACCACTTGGCCCACACGCCCAAGGCCCTCAAAATACAACCCAATTAAATAAAATATTAAATAAATAATATACCAAATTAAATAAAACATTAAATAAAATCATGCCTAATTAAAATCAATCAACAAAATATTATTCCTAATTAAAAATATTGTATTCCTAACTTAACAAATTGCATGCCTAATTAACATAAATCAAATATACCAACTTTCTAATCTAGCCAAGACATGTCTCCAATCAAATATAAATTTTCCTAGTAAGACACTAATTGGTTTGTTTCCTTATTTAAAACCAATGCACAAACAAGCAAACCCTAATGGATCACTATAAAAGTAACACAAAACCAACTCATTCGGCAGCTCTCTCCCGCTCCCATTCACTCTCAACCTTCACGTAAACAATAAAATAAATAAGCCCTAAGCCGTGAGCTACTCCTTTCGCCGAATAAACAAAACACCAAATCCTCAAGCACAGACTGAACCCTAGACTATTCACGTCTCGCTCTCACAAACACGTACAAGCCCTCAAACCTCATCCACGTTCACAGCCCTTCACGCCTCACGCATAGCTACATGCCACCTTTAATTCACGCACATAACTCTGCACTCAATCTCCACGCATAAAGCCCTCCACTAAAGCAGCCACTGACCGAATCAATAGCAACACGTCTCTAGCATGCCCATTCACGCAACAACCAATAAACCCCCCTAAAATCACACAAACCAGCCCTCATTCTGACCCTAGAATTTGCTTGGATCACCCTCATTCCGCCTCCCTTATTCACGCATACATACCCTAAAACAGCCGCATCGTACAACCCCACTGCACGCCCATCACTGCCCTCAAAAACTGCCGAAAACCCCTCACTGCATTACCCTCTAAAACTGCCGCAAATAGCCCCCTCTACTGCCAGTAAATTGCCGCCCATTAGACCCTTAAAATAGCCCAGAAAATGACCCTAAACTGCACCCCGAAACGGCCTAAAACAGTCCCCGAAACCACCCAAAACAGTAGCCTAAATTACCAAACACAGTGACCGAAAATCAGCAGTAAAACAGCATCAAAATATCAGCAAAACGGAGTCAAAACAGTAGCTTGAGCAACGAAACAGCGAAAAAAGACATAGACCCATGAACTAGAAAAGTTGTGGAGTGATAGCCCTTCCGACGGACTTATAACGCTCTTCCGAAAGTCGACATAAAAGGTTAGACCTGAGGGTATTTTTCACATCAATTTTCATTCATATTTTTTACTGAGTTTCGTTTGCATGATTACTGTGGAGTGATGTATGTTGTGGCCCTTGAATAAAATGAAAAATGTGTCACCTCTCGTGGTATATAGGATGGAAACCCGGACATAAATTTCATAGCCGATTCCGAATGGACGGTAGTATGATCTGTACTCGGGATACAACTCCACGTACCACTTGAGTAAACGGCGCATATTTTGTTTTATGTTGTTTTGATGTGTTTATTATTCGTTATTTAATTTATGCATGTTATTCGTTTGTGTAATGATGTGATCGAGCGCATGGGCTTAGTAAGTTGGATTAAAGGTCCCATATTTTGAGGGGTTAAAATCCTTTACCACGATGTTTTGCCGCGCCGATTGATGTATATTCGGTTGAATGTAAGATGTGTTCAATCGAGTATACGAAGTCCGATATTGTTGTCTTTATTTTTTATATGCATTATGTGATCGAGCGCATAGGTTTAGTAAGTTGGATTAAAGGTCCCCTATTTTGAGGGGTTAAAACCCTTTACCACGATGCTTTGCCGCGCCGGTTGATGTATATCCGGTTGAATGTAAGATGTGTTCAATCGGGTATACGAAGTCCGATATTGTTGTCATTATTTTTTATATGCATTATGTGATCGAGCGCATAGGTTTAGTAAGTTGGATTAAAGGTCCCCTATTTTGAGGGGTTAAAACCCTTTACCACGATGCTTTGCCGCGCCGGTTGATGTATATCCGGTTGAATGTAAGATGTGTTCAATCGGGTATACGAAGTCCGATATTGTTGTCATTATTTTTTATATGCATGATGTGATCGAGCGCATGGGCTTAGTAAGTTGGATTAAAGGTCCCCTATTTTGAGGGGTTAAAATCCTTTACCACGATGCTTTGCCGCGCCGGTTGATGTATATTCGGTTGAATGTAAGATGTGTTCAATCAGGTATACGAAGTCCGATATTGTTGTCTTTATTTTTTATATGCATTATGTTATTAGCGCATGGGCTTAGTAAGTTGGATTAAAGGTCCTCTATTTTGAGAGGTTAAATAACCTTTACCGCGTGCTTTGCCGCGCCGGATGATGTATATTCGGTTGGATGTAAAATATGTTCAATCGGGTATACGAAGTCCGATATTGTTGTTTTTACTTTTATATGCATTATGATGTGATGCGCATGGGCTTAGTAAGTTGGATTAAAGGTCCTCTATTTGGAGGGATAAAAAGCCTACGGTATACCTTTACCACGATACTTCGCTGCGTCTTTTATTTCGTTATTTGCTTTTCTTTGTATGTCATCTTCTTGCATAATCATGCATCATGTTGCATCGCGCATGGGCAAATCAAGTTGGATTAAAGGTCCTCCACTTCGAGGGATAGAAAGCCTACGGGCTACCTTTGCCACGATGTTTTGTCGTGTCGGACAAAGTGCATTCGATTGAATGTGAGATATGTTTAATCGGACACTTGAAGTCCTATATATATATGGGCATATGTCGCATCTCTTTTCTTTCACTTCCATTATTTATCTTTCAAATCGCATCATGGCACGTTTATTTTGATGTACGATTACCTCTTTGGTTATTTCTTTACATTATATACCATATTGTTTCTCTTTATTACTTATGATTGTGCAACTGCCATTTGTTTGCATTTCCGTGTCCATGAATGTAATGTGCTTATGACATTGTATGCTTGCCGTATTTCAATTTATCTTTATGCATGCAAATTCAGACATAGATTATATGCAAATAGATTGTATGCAAATTTGGACATAGATTGTATGCAAATAGGGTGTATGCAAATTTGGACATAGATTGTATGCAATAGGTTGTATGTAAATTTGGACATAGATTATATGGAAATGTGTTACATGTGAACTTAGATGAACTTTTGACTTATGCATGTGAAATAGAATACCCTTGGGAATGTATGTTGCTAGATTCGATTAAATTATTGCAAAAATCATTTTATTACAATTGGCATAAGTAAGGGACCATTCCGAACCCAACGGTTTGAGGTCTTCCCTTACGAGGGGTGAGTGCGGCCTTAAATCTTTGTCCCGGTTCACACCGGGTGGCGACTCCATTATTCTCCGGTTTAGTTCCTCGCGGACTACTCCGTACTCCCAATTAGGCCGCGAGCCTAGAACAGCATGCGTCGCCCAGTTTCTGTGTCCCACATCTATCTCTATAGAGTTTTATCCCTAAAACATAGGAAGCTTCTCCCAGGTCCTTCATGGAGAAATTCTTACAGAGGTACGCTTTTACGCCTTGTAACATACCTAAATCATTCCCAATGATTAGGATGTCATCAACATATAGGACTAAAAATATGACCATGATCCCACTGGCCTTCTGATACACACAGGATTCTTCTGAATTCTTGAGAAAACCAGACGATCTAATAATCTCGTCGAATCGAAGATTCCAGCTTCGTGAAGCTTGTTTAAGTCCATAAATGGACTTCTTAAGCTTACATACCATGCCCGAGTTTTCGCTGGACGCAAAACCTTCCGGCTGTTCCATATAGATTTCTTCGTCAAGAAATCCATTTAGAAAAGCCGTTTTGACATCCATTTTCCAAATCTCGTAGTCATGATACGCAGCTATAGAAAGCAAAATCCGAATAGACTTAAGCATTGCTACCGGTGAAAAAGTTTCATCGTAGTCGACGCCAGGTCGCTGCATGTAACCTTTTGCTACCAGTCGGGCCTTGTAAGTGTCAACCTTACCGTCAGGCCCGCGCTTCCTTTTGTAAACCCATTTACAACCAATATGAACAATTCCTTCAGGAAGCGAAACCAATTCCCAAACTTGATTCTCATGCATTGAGTCTATCTCGAATTTCATGGCACATTGCCATTTCACGGAGTCGATGTCCAACATCGATTCTCTATAGGTGAAAGGATCTGTCTCTTCAACTAAGAGAACATTCAGACTCTTTTCTTGTATCAAATACAAGCGTTCAGGAGGTCTAGATACCCTTTCCGACCTACGGAGTGTGTGTGTTGAAGGTCATTCATCTACTTGAACTTCAGGTTCCTCCGTTGGTTCGTTGTTTTCAGGTTGGACTTCATCAAGCTCAACCTGTCTATGATTACCACATTCTGACAAAAATTCTACTTCTAGAAATTTTACGAAGCGAGCTACGAACACATTTCGATGCTCGGTATCATAGAACAGATATCCCATCGTATTCGAAGGATATCCGACAAACCTAAACTTTATCCCTCGAGGCGAAATCTTATCTTGCTGAGCCACCCTGACATAGGCAGGACAACCCCAAACCTTAATATAATTAAGATTTGGTCTCCTACCGAACCATATCTGATACGGAGTCGTAGGAACAACTTTTGAAGGGATCTTGTTCAAAAGATGTGCAGTTGTTAAAAGAGAGTTGCCCCATAAATAATAGGGCAAATCTGTGAAACTCAACATTGATCGGACCATATCCAATAAAGTCTGATTTCTCCTCTCAAACACTCCATTGTGCTGTGGAGTACCTGGAGGAGTATATTGAGCGAGAATCCCATTCTCCTTCATATAATCCATGAACTCACCACTCATATATTCGCCGCATCGATCAGATCGAAGGCATTTAATATATTGACCAGTTTGTTTCTACTTCATTTCGGAACTCTTTGAACTTTTCAAAGGTTTCCGATTTATGTCGCATCAAATAGACATAACCGTACCGTGACAGATCATCGGTAAAGTTAACGAAGTACGAATAACCACTGTGAGCAGTCTGACTTAGTGGACCACATACATCAGAATGTACGAGTTCTAGTAAGTTAGTGGCGCGGTGTCCAACACCAGAAAATGGGGCTTTGGTCATCTTACCCTGAATACAGGATTCACAAGTTGGATATGATTCAATGGTAAGATCTGGTATCAAACAATTCCAAACCAATTGGGTAAGGCGTTTAACGCCTATGTGACCAAGCCGCATATGCCAAAGTTCAGTATCATTAATTACAGGTAAACTACGTTTATTAACTCCAGTATTTAAAATATCTTTTGAAGTTTGCAATGTATAATGACCATGCTGTTTGGACAACAAAGGATCTGAATATTATTTCAATCATATAAATATAAAGAACTGTTCTTAATATTAATATAAAAGCCTTATGTATCCAATACAAACAGTGATATAATACTAGCTACACATCCTGGTACAAAATGGCATTCATTTAACAAAAGTGTCCCATTCGGTAATGAGATCTTGCATACTCCCACTGCAACTACATCCAAAGAGTATCCACTCCCGAATCGCAACTGCATCTCTCCGGGCTTCAGCCTTCTACTTTCCTTCAGCACCTGCAATGAATTGCAAATGTGAATGAGACAAGTAGAATCTAAAATCCAACTGGATGTAACGGCTTCACAAGCCAAAGATAAATCAATAACTGGAAAAATAAATGTACCTGATGTAGATGCTCTATCTCTCCTCAGCTGGGCGATGTAATCAGGACAGTTCCTTTTCCAATGCCCGAATTTGCCGCAGTGGTGGCATTTGTCTTCAGAAGCCCTCTTGGGCTTAGCTATCTTTGCATGTTGTTGAGGACCGAAACCCTTCTTCTTCTTCCCTTTCTTCTTATTTCCCTTTGACCATGTCTGGGAAGAAGCAGAGAGAGAAGTAGGTCTCGGAGGGCGAGTCGGTACTTCCTTCTTGAGGTCCTCTTCCACCGTGAGCAACATCCTATGTAGCTCTTGGTAGGTACAGACAGTCCCATTCATGTTGAAGTACATCACGAACTGGCGATATGAAGCTGGGAGTGAACCAAGAATGACACTCCTACCGAGAATGTCATTCAATATGAGATTATGTTGCCTCAATTGATCAATCAAATTGATCATCTGAAGAACATATGGGCTAACATCTTGCCCCTCATCCAAACGCGCATGGAACAGTTCCATTGCGACTTTGTGAACAATCACTTGTTCTTGGTTCTCAAACGATTGTCTCAATCGCGTCATCATACTATACGAATCTAACATGCCATAGTATTGTTTCTTGAGTTTCGGAGACAATGAACTAATGATGTACGATTTAACCCTTAAATCATCATCCTTCCAAGTTTCATAAACTTGGCGTTCCTCCTCCGTAGCGTCCGCACCCACAGCAAGGGGCAATGGACCTTCAAGAACATATCCCAGCTTTTCGGAATCGAGGACAATCCTCAAATCCAATTCCCAGTCAGCGAAGTTCTCAGCGCCTTTAAGTTTGTTCGCATCAAGCATACGCGTAAACTGATTTGTGGATGGTGCCGCCATCGCAAATCTATCATATAGATCACGAAAAACGGTTAGCAGAAATTAAGCAGTTTCATATAATATCAAAAGCATAAACTAGATCATGGATTTTTAATCTAAAAATGCCCCTCCCACTAAATCATGCAATACTGTAATCCCCAAACAGAATACAAAGATTTAATAATTAAATTAAATACAAATAGTGAAAAGTGGATCCCGTGAATATATTTCAGCTCACAGCAGAGGCACGGTCTCGCCTACGTATATTCATTAGGTAGACAACTCATTTGTCAATCATTCACTAATGACTCCTGGGTTTCCGGTCCTGGTCGTTTCTCGTTGTCGCTGCGAAGGTAGGCCCACAAGGAGACGTACCAAGGTTAAACTCGTCAATGATAAACTCAAGTTACTTACGTAATCGTGACAGCTAGGGCAAGTTCAGAATTCCGCTTTCGCTTGAATTTATCTAGTATCTAATATACATCCGGTATAAATAAATCTCTATCGGCTACACCCTCACAGCAGAGGCACGGTCTCAGATGTAGTCACGGAGAAATATTCATAAACCGTATTGACAAGACGGACCACATAACATGCATCAAATACATAATTATATTAAAACCTTATTAATTAGGGATTTTCCGCTAAGTGTCATACACCCTAAATCTAATCAAATTAGATTATAACAAGCATGTATAAAGTCAAGAAAAAATGATTAAACATTGATTTAATTAAGGCTAATCATTTTAGGGGGCCTAGAATCAGACTCGCTCTGATACCATTTTGTAGGGGTTTTAGGGGCTAAATCCGGTAACGCAGCGGAAACAGTGGAAAATCAAATTTTCTGATTTCAAAAATTTTTCTCGGATTCATTAAATAAACATATTTATTTAATTACCCAGTAATCAAATTATGAAATAAAATTCAATAAATCATATTCATGTGAATTTATCAAATTGCCTTTACACTTGGTATCTTGTTCATTTTAGTCCGAAATTGTTCAAATCAATTTTGGATGATTCTAAATCATTTCTAAGATGAACTTAACATGTCCTAAATGTCAAAACATCAAAGGCAACAAAAATCCCCAATTTCTTCCATTTGGCCGAGAGCCTCACAAGGGTTCATTATTGTGCATTTTACACTTCCATGCTTCAAGACACATCCAAATGAAATCCAATCAACATGAAACTTTATATGCATCATATACACATCCTTATACATAACATAAATGAAAATCTCCAAATTTGGATAAGGTCTTAAACCCTAATTTTTCAATTTCTTCAAATTGGACAAATTATACCAAATTGGTTAAATCAATTACTTTAATCATCATTCTTCCATCCAATTAAAGTCTCAACACAATGAAATAACTATAGATCAAATCTAGGTCATTTAAGAGTGGGTCAACAACTCTAGATTAGCAACAAAGTTTCCAAAACCATAAAAGAACACTTATAACTACACTAGTCACAAGCTTCCATCATCATACATGCTCAACACTTTCACCAAACTTCCATTCATCAAAAACACAAAGAATAAAGAAAAGAATAACATGAGAATATCACAAGAATTAGCCTAGATCTTAAGGAACATTTTCCCTTCTAATAGTAGGTTGAAGAAACTTACTAAATCTTAAGCTTTCTTTGATTTTCTCTTTGTTTTTCTTCTTCTTCCTCACAAGCTTCTTTTGTTTCTTTTAAATGGATTTTGTAAAGTGTATTAGGTTAATTTACCAAAATGAAATGAAAAAAATTTATACTTGCCAAGAAATGGCCTTGGCCGAAAATGGTAAAGGAAAAAATACAAAAAAATTAATTTCAATTTCATTTGGTTTTTTAATTTGATCAACTTGTTAAAATATGTAATAAACACTTTATAGATATTTTAATTAAGTCAACAAAGGCAACTTAGCCATTTAATCAAATATCTAAATCTTAAGATATTTATATTTTATTTAATTTAATCATTTAACAATTAAATAAATAATTAATTAATTAATTAAATACAAATATATTAAATATATGTATTATATTTACATTAAATATTAAATACATATATACATTTATGATATTAGTCAAATATCTCAATTTGACTATTAATTAATGTGTATTTAAATTAATCAAGTATTAAATGTAAATACACAATAATTAAGGAAAGGACTATTGGGTCCATAAGCATGTATTTTGTGTTTAACCTTTAAACGACTTTATAAATAATCAACATTATTTATAAGTGTTGCTCTAGTGCTCTACGAGTATATTTCATTATTGAGACTCTCTAGATTCAGACATATTCGTCACGAAATCCAATTTCGTGTCCATAATTTATCCACCCGTAAATTATGACATCACAGATAAACTTGCTGAATCATACAGGTCGAGGTCATGGCAAATGTATAATTCATCCGTCACAGGTATCTGGATATATCCCAGAGATATAGATGTAAATGTCAAATCTCTACGGGGATTATCCAGTCGACTATTCTATTAGCAATCTCAAAAAGAATGTTTAGAACTAGTTTCTAAACTGTACCACGGGCCCATAGTTTTATCTGATTGCTAATCATGTGGACTACCTATGCTCTGATACACAGAACTGACGGATTATATCTTGACACACATAGACACCCTGAGGATCTATCTACACCCAACGAATATGCGGAGGTCTGATCGAAATAGATCGGTGACGTGACTGCCATATAAGTGTAGAAGATGTCTCATGTGCCCACAATGGCATCTCAAGTCTAAGAATCACAAGTGCTACTCAACCCGAGAAGATTCTTATTGACGTTGGTGTACCATCCATTAAGAATCTTCGGTGAGTCGTTCAGTGTTTATCCGCTATAAACACCCACACGTCTATACCAGTCTCCAAGATTGATGGTTCATTGAGAAACCATTGGAATCATATATTCCAGTATACGACATGTACCGGTCTCAACGGGTTTACTATACTGACCAAGTAGTGTAAACCTTGACCAGGAACTGTCTGAGAATGACAACGTCATGATACTACTCAATGTCAGTTGCGACGCTTTTGCAACAGTACCATGACTAATCATTCTAAGGTCATTACGTCTTTACCATATTAAAAGATACATTATATTATAGAAACTACATATATTATTCATAATAATAATGTTTTACAGAAGTATTCATAAAGAAATATAACCGGGAATTGGCGTTCTGAGCACCAACCCCAACAGAAAATACCTCCAACATCTGTCCCATAGTTCACGGTTCCAACAAGTATACGAGTTGGTGTCGGGAACTATATATAAGAGTGGTTCTTCTGACAAAAACTGGTGGCCGATCATGGGAGAGAAATCTCAAAGGTCTATATTTATTTTGCTTCATTGACTTCTTTCCAACTGAAGTGAAATCTCTCTATTGTCCTTTTGCAAACTGTCCCTCGAGACGCGCAATCGTCGCATCCTCTTAAATGCCCATCAGATCATTGCCAGGGTTTAACAGGAGCTTGCCATATGTCAGCCATCCATCATTTTCCCGCCAAAAAGCAAACAATCCGTCCACTATTGCCAGCCCAAAGGATGCCCAATCTCAACCGTCCATCTAACCCTAAAGGTTATGTCAAAAAATGACATGTGCCGTACATCCGACGCTTTTGCTTAATCCAATAGCCACTAAAACACCGAACAGACTATAAGAAAACAAAGTGGACACTATTGCCTTCTTTTTGCGAATACTTCAAACTCCTTCATTCGTGAAAGCTCTGCTCTCTCAATAGCATTTACCAAAATTAATCGGTCGACGATACTGCTCCTGATCAATATTCAATCTTTTCAAAGGATACAAGTAAGTTTCCAGAACGGTCTATCTGCTTTACTTTCCACATATTGAGCATTCTATCATTTCTTCTTCTTCTTCAACCTCCTCCATCTTTTTGTGTGTGTAGTATCATTTGCATATGACGAAGCATATCTCTGTTTGTTAAGATTTCTGTAGTGTATATGTGTTTGGCAGGATGATTAATTATAGATTAGGGTAACCTCGGTTTGCCTACAGGCTTGTGTTTGGCCTAACAGGGAGAACCTTTCATTTGGTGGGTTTCAGGCAGGGTATGTAGAGATTGTAGGTTTTGTCTGTTGGCCTTTTAGGATATTTGTCTGAACCTTTATATGTATTAAAGTAATTACTGACTAACCTTGTTTCCACCTCGCTGACTTTAGGAATGTCTGACAGTGAAACCCCTTCAGAAAGACCTTCACAATCCCAAAACGAGCCTTCTTCAAGTTCGGAAGCAACTAGAATAGAAGATGCAGACACCACCCCAACTCCTTCTGAAATTGAAAACGACTCTTATCATATCAGACTTCCTCGGGGGAATCCAGAGCCTGGGGAGCTTGACCATTTGTCACTTGACATGAATCGACCCTCTACCATAATGGATGATGATCTGGAATTGTTGCAACTGCGCTATGATATTCCAATAGACGTCGTCCTCGAAGTTCCTCGCCATCACGATCGTGCTAGTCAGCCTGATGAAGGATTGGTGGCTCTTCTTCCAGCCTTCTTTGAATGCGGCCTTCGGTTGCCGATTCAGCCTTATTTTGGCTGGTTGTTAGCCGAGATGAGGATCACCCCCTGTCAGCTAAGTTTGAATAGTTGGAGGATCTTGACCGGCCTTTACGTGATCTGGCATCGGGCGGGTCTTGGCGAACCGACCCTTGATGAGGTCAAAAGGCTGTACAGATTGAAAGCCAATCCTTGAACTCATCATGGCTGGTACTACCTTTCTGCTTATGCCGAATCATCCAACATCGTACGCAGACTCCCAGATTGCAATAAAAATATTAAGGATTTATGGTTTTGGGCATCGGGGAGTTGGGGACGGATTTTGAGAACGTTTGAAGAGGAAGTTCCAATCCCAGACATTTTAGATCGGAAGGTTAGGATCCCATCCCATAGTGTTTCCGCTTCCTTCTTTCATGATAAAATTCTAACCTCTTGATCTTTCTTAGCCTGCTGGAGGGATGCTCTCAAAGTCTCTCATCGAGTCCGGGTACGAATACAACATGCTCGGTGCTATGCTGACGTCTGGAAGAATTTGGTTAATGACACAACTCTGGTTGAATCGGGCTTTATTCGGACCGTCCCCCCAAAGATTTCCGGGCTGATAAGTAGTTTAGTACTAACTTCCAAACTAACCCCCTTGTTTGTGTGATATAATGACGACTTCGAACTCATTTGAATCCTGATCCGACCATGTTATCGTTTTTGTCTTTGCAGGAATGTCGAGAAAACCAAGATACGTTGAGCAACTGGCCGGCATAGTCAAGACCGGTCATTCTGGAGCTAAACCTTCTCAGAAACGTGCAGCGGCTACTGAGGCCAAGAGAGTGGCTGAGGAAACGGCTCTGCCAGTTGCTCGGAGTTCGTCTTCCATCAGGATATCTCCACCAACAATCACCCGACCAACCAACCCTCCCAAACCCTCAAGAAAAAAGGAGACGTTTGATCGGGGTGGGTGAAGCCGAGCTTGCTCGAGAGATTGAGGATGACCCGCTTCTAAGCGGAGAACAAGTTGCTCGGAAGGAGCAGAAAAAACCGGAGGGCCCCTCTAAAAAATGGAAGGGCGCCGTGATACTTGGTGCAGAGGACCTTAGCCAATAGGTAAGGGAAGCCACTTCTCATCTTGTACCAGCGATCAATGAATTAGCCGAAGCAGTCCCTCATGCCAAGATCCCTAAATATGAAAACCTTTCCCCTGAGGATGCACTCTCTGTGATATGCTCCCAAGCGGCCAAGGTAACGATCGAATCTCAATTTCGTCTTGAATTCGTTTCGTTTCCTTTTTTTTTTTTGAGTTTCTGATTTTTTTTTTGCTTCTTCCCCTTTTTTTTTGTAGATGGCTTATCTGACCTCTTACAATAAAGATCTCTTCCTAAGCCTTCTGTCTGAAGAAGGTCAAGATCAGAGGCTTCAGAGTAAAATCACCGAGATGGAGGCCGCAATGGTAAAAAAAGATGAGGAAATAAGGAGCCTAGAGCTAGCCTCTGCTGAAGTCCAGTCAAATATTAGGGCTCTCAAGTATGCGGTTTCTGTGGAAAAAAAGAATACCGAGACTGCGAAGAAAGATTTGGAGGCTGCTCGGGCTGACATCAGGATCCTGCAAGTGGACATATGCAGCCTTGAATCCAAACTGAGGGCTAAAGATGAAGAGATGAGAAAGAAAGAAACTCAACTCGAGGAAGAGCGGGAAGCGATCAGACTAGAGTGAGCTGGGGATTATGCCGATATTATCCCACTGGTAATGCCTAATCTGGATATGGGACCAATTCATGCTGCCATCCGATTTTGCAAAGGGGAGATCATTCAGGAAGAACTTATGAAGTGGCTGCCCTCATCTTCTGAAGAAATCCTGAATCCCGATCCTATTTTAGCTATCCCAGCATCTCCCATGCCTGAGGTAAGCCAAACAGAAGGTCCAACTTCAGAAGCCGTAACTGTCGGGATTCCTCTTACTGGCCATGTGGAAGCCGCTATCCCTCTTCCTGAAGCTTGGCTCAACCATCCTCCATCTGATCATGTTGAAGAGGAAAGAGATGCCCATGTGCGGGCTGATGAATAGGGGATGACCCGTATGGGGCCCTATGTAAATTTTGAACAAAATTGCTCTTTTTTAATATACTTTAACATTTCTCTTTTCCCCCTCTTTTTTATATCAATGCCTGTTTTATTGTACTCCCGGACCTCAAAAGTTGGTTCTGATTACATTCCGGAAGTGGACAACCGTTTAGACGGGTCCGGGGCCCTATAGATCGTCCTCGAAATGGGAGAAGATATCTGATCCTGGGAATATTACGCCCCTAAACCAAAGACTGACTTGGTGGGACGTAACCCGACCCCGAGCTGTGATAAAAAATTGGTTATGAGGGGATATTACGTCCCCAGACCAAAAGCTGACTCGGTGGGACGTAACCCGACCCCGAGCTGAGATAAACACTTGGTTTTGAGGGAATATTATGTCCCCAGACCAAAAGCTTACTCGGTGGGACGTAACCCGACCCCGAGCTGAGATAAACACTTGGTTTTGAGGGAATATTACGTCCTCAGACCAAAAGTTGACTCGGCGGGACGTAACCCGACCCCGAGCTGAACAGACCATGAGGCCTCAGCGGAACTAATCCAGCCTCGAGCCAAACAAACTATGAGGCCTCGGCGGAACTAATCCAGCCCCGAACCGAACAAACTATGAGGCCTCAGCGGAACTAATCCAGCCTCGAGCTGAAAAAACTATGAGTCCTCGGCAGAACTAATCCAACCCCGAGCCGAATAAATTATGAGGCCTCGGCGGAACTAATCCAGCCCCAGGCCGAATAATTTCCAAGACTTATATGGAAGGGAAAAAAATCAACCTTCGAGGTTTTACTGATTCTGGCGCGGGCGTCCCCTTACCAGACCAGCGAAAAAACAAAAACAAAGGTTTAGAACAAAATTAGTAAAAGACGGGGGTGACTTAGAACATACCCCAAATGAGAAATCTCACGAGTGAAAATAATAACACGGATGCCTCGAAAATAGCGTCCTGCCCGAAGCTTCCAAAATACAATTCCGAATCTTACAATTTGGCGTCCCGGCGAGCCGAGATATGGATCAGTGAGCGGCCGAGACCCTAAGGGAAAAACACCTCCTTATGCTTGAGCGGCTCTGGAGTCTGCACACGCCACGAGGGCAAGAAACCTCCCCGTGCTATGCTTCTCTTTGATCCAGTTGGTCAAGCTAAACCTACGGGAACATGCTCCCCGCAGTCGCCTCCCCTAACCCGGTTAGGCAGATTCCTTCACGGGGGAATTCCCTCCCCGCAGTCGCCATCCCGGGGTGATACTGCTGATTTAGCTGGGCAAATTGCTCCACGGGGGCACTCCCTCCCCATGATTGTCCTCCCGAAATGTCCATTTTTTTTAAAAGGCAAGTCATGGGGCAGTTACGCTCCGGCCTCGGGGGTTTGATACCGCCACGAGGGGTTCACGCGCTCCCTCATGCACCTCATCTCTTGAAGTAATTTCCACTTAAAATGAGGAGAATCAGGTCGGCGCACTTCACCCGGGGGTTTGATAATAACACCTGTGTTTGGCGTGTCGCGGGTTTGGTGCCCTTTCTAATCTCAAGTCATTACCTTCGCATTGAGTATTTCCTCGGAATATTGAATATGTTTTCCACATTTAACTTAAAAAGACAAGTACAAATTAGACAAACTTCTTAATTTAAGAGCGAAAACTTTATTCAAATTCGCAAGACATACTGCCCTCTTTTAAAACTCTATGAGGGTCATTAAGAGAGGCTCTGTAGCTAGGTTTTCCTTTTTTTTTTTTAAACCTTGGTTCGATCATCGGGCTTTTTTTTGGAAGGGAAATAATTATTGAAAATATTTTCTCAGCATTTCAGTATTCCAAGGCTTTTTTAGTCGGGCGCCGTCTAGTTGTTCCAAAAGATAGGCTCCCGGCCTCACAATTTCCACAACCTTGTATGGCCCTTCCCATTTGGCACCCAACGAACCTTCCTCCGGTCTGCGAGTATTCAGAGTTACTCTTCTTAAGATTAGGTCACCCGGAAGGAAAGATTGAGCTCGTACTTTCTTGTTGTAGAATCAGGCCATTCTTTGCTGATAGATGGCAGTCTTCATAGCTGACCTCTCTCGTTTTTCTTCAATTAGGTCAAGATGATTTCTGATGAGCTCCTCATTTGGCCTATCTTTGAAATACTGAACCATGTGGGTGATCACCCCAATTTATGCCGGAATGACTGCCTCAAACCCATAGGATAGCGAGAACGGAGTTTCTCCCGTGGAATCTTTACAGGTTGTTCGATGCGCCCACAACACCTCTGGCAACTCTTCGACCCATAGCCCCTTACAAATTCCGAGCCGAGCCTTAAGATTAGCTTTGATGACTTTGTTAGCAGCCTCAACCTGTCCGTTGGATTTGGGGTGAGCAGGTGAAGCGAATCTTAAGGCAATCTGAAGATCTTCACAGAGCTTCATGAAGCCTTTACTGTCGAACTGCTTTCCATTATCTGTGATGATGGCCCGGGGGATCCCAAACCTGCAGATAATATTTTTTCTCGCAAACTCAGTTGCTTTCTTCTCCGTGATTATGGACAAAGGTTCAGCCTCTACCCACTTGGTGAAATAATCTATAGCCACAATAACGTATTTCGCCTGTCCTCGTCCCTTTGGCATTGGTACAATAATATCCAGGCCCCACTGAGAGAACGGCCATGGGCTGGACAATGTAGTTAATTGTTCTGCTGGAAGGTGATGGATGTTAGCATTTTTTTGACATCCGTCACACTTCTGGGCTATTCTTATCCTGTCCTGATGCATGGTTGGCCAGTAAAAACCTTGCCTCAAAGCTTTAAAAGCAATTGATCGTCCCCCAGCATGGCTCCCATAAATCCCTGCATGAATCTCTTGGAGCACATAATCAGCTTCCTCCTCTGCTAGTTACCTCAAGAGTGGCACCATATAACCCATTCGGTACAGTATCATTTCAATCAAACAAAACCTACTACTTCTATATTTTATTTTTCTGGCCTCTTTCTTTTCCTCCGGTACCTCCCCCATTTCCAAATATCTTTTGATCGGCTGAATCCAGTTAGGTATGTTCTCCACATCGAGCTCAATTACTTCTGGCTCGCTCACACTTTTTATTTAGAGACAAATCAGAGGAATTATTTTGGGTTTTTCCGACTTAATCGATGAAGCGAGCCGTGCTAGGGAATCCGTTTGATGATTATTTTCCCGACCAATCTGCTCAAATTTTACTTTCCCCATTTTTTCGACCAAGCTTTTCACCACCGCTGAGTAGGCTATCATATTTGACTTTCTGGCCTGGAATCCCTCTTTTAGTTATTGGATAGCTAACTGAGAATCACTCGTTACAATTACATCTCAAATACCTATTGCCGTGCATAAACTTAAGCCGGCCAAGATTGCCTCATATTTTGCTTCGTTGTTAGTAGCCTCGAAGGCGAATCTTAAGGCGTACATTGTTTCTTCTCCTTCACCTCGTTTCAGCACGATCCCGGCTCCACTACCTTGTGAGCTGACAGAGCCATCTACTGATAACTCCCATATATCCTCCATAATTGCAAAAACCTGGGATGTTGTAAATTCTGCTACAAAATCTGCCAAAGCCTGGCCTTTTATTGCTGCCATCGGTAGGTAGGAAATGTCGTGTTCACTTAATTCCACCGACCACTTCACTAACCTACCCGATATTTTTGGTTTTTGTAGAATCTGCCTTAATGGACAACTGGTGTAAACCCCAATAGGATGGGCTTAGAAATAGGGTCGCAATTTCCGGGCCGAAGAAAGTAATGACAATGCGACTAGTTCATGCATTGAATATCTAGTTTCAACATTTAACAGAGCTTTACTAATGTAATACACCGGCCTTTTGACTTTATCATCTTCTTGTATTAACACTGGACTTACAGCGTGCTCAGAGACAGCTAAATATAAAAATAAGGTCTCACATGTGATTGGCTTTGCTAAAAGAGGGGGTTGTGTTAAGTACATCTTCAATTGCTGGAAAGCCTCCTCGCATTCCGTTTTCCAATTGACCTCCCTTTTTGCCTTCTTGATAACTTTGAAAAAAAGGTGGCATTTGTCGGTTGCTCTGGAAATGAAGCGATTCAGTGCGGCCACTCGTCCGGTCAAGCTTTGTACTTTTTTAACCGTTCCAGGAGACTTCAGATCCAGGATAGCCCGGATCTTCCCAGGATTTGCCTCTATGCCCCTGGAGCTCACCATATATCCCAAAAACTTTCCTGAGGCCACCCCGAAGGCACACTTTTCCAGGTTCAGCTTTAGGTCGTGTTTCCGTAGTAACTCGAAGGTTTTTCCTAGATCGGACACATGACAGGATGGCTTCATGGACATTGTTATCATATCATCGACATACACCAGCATGGATGTGCCAATGAGTGGTTTGAAAATCTTGTTTACCAGTCTCTGAAATGTTGCTCCAGCATTCTTTAAACCGAACAACATCACTTTGTAGCAATACAGCCCTTGGTCGGTGACAAAGGTTGTTTTTTCCTCGTCCCCCGGATGCATCTTGACTTGGTTATACCCTGAGAATGCGTCCATAAAGCTGAGTAACCCATAACAGGCCGTTGAATCTACCAATTGGTCCACCTTTAGTAACGGGAAACTGTCATTTGGGCAAGCTTTGTTGAGGTCGGTGAAGTCTACGCACATTCTCCACTTTCCGGTGGGCTTTCTTACTAAGACCACGTTTGATACCCAGTCTGGATACCTTGCCTCTCTGATAAATCCGGCCTTCAAAAATTTTTCCACCTCAGCGGCTATTGCTTCGCACCGCTCCTAGTTAAAGATTCTTCTTTTCTGCTTGACCGGCTTGTGAGCCGAATCCACCGCCAGACGATGGTGAATAAATTTTGGGTCTATGCCGGGCATATCATTGTGCCCCCATTCAAATACATCTGGATACTGTTTTAAGAACTTCAACAAATCCTGTTTCAGGGCCTCATCCAGGTCCGCCCCTATCTTTATATTTTTGCCCGATTCGAATAGTTCTACAGACACTAATTCTTCAATTGCCCCTAACAGAGCAACCTTCTTCGGTTGATGACCCGGTATCTTATTCGTTCCTTCCCGATCTTTGTCTCCCTTCCTCTTTTGGCCTAAACTTTCAATATAGAGGGTCTCCCTTGAAAGAGTGGCGAAACAACTCCGAGCTTCGTTTTGGCTACCGCACACGATCCCAATCCCATCCCGAGTGGGGAATTTCAATTTCAGGTAGTAGCAGGATATTGCAGCTTTAATCCTCATCATAAATGGCACCAACGATGACCTGATAACTGCTCATGCAGTCTACCACTGTAAAATCTGTCATAATTGTCCGGATCCGGGGAAGGGTTCCAATCGTCATTGCCAGCTGTATTCTTCCTAACGGAACCACCGTTGAGCCTCCAAAGCCATACAAAGGAGTTCCATCGTTGGTTAAGGTTGTATATTCCACTTCGAGATTATCCAAGACTTATTTGGAAATCACGTCCACCGCACTCCCGAGATCTACCAAGATCATATCCACCTCGGAACTACTAATTACCGCCTTAATTACTAGAGCATCGTCATGAGGGAAATTTACCCCTCGAGCATCCTCGTCGGTGAACATTATTGGTACTGACCGACCACCTTGAGCTCTCGATGCCTGTTCCATTGCCAGAACCTCTGGTCTATGGATACAATTATAATTCTTCCTCGCCTTATTGGAATTTCCAGCCAGTGTTCTCCCTCCGGCAATGGAATTCACTTGTCTGCGATCCGTCCTTTACCTAGCTGCCATAACTTCATGGTCGATATATATGTTGATGTAACCATTGCGCGCCAGATCTTCTATTTGTTCCTTCAGGTCTTTGCATCCGTCCGTTGCATGCCCCCTCAAATTATGGTGCATGCAGTAAGCTCCATTATTCCTCTTATCCGGCGGATATCTTCTGAAGTCAGGCTCCGCCAAGAGGCCTCTACCCTGGATCTCCGTGACGATCTGTCTCAATGGTTTGTTCAAAGAGACTTATGCCTCTTCCCGGGCAACCTGGTTCACTTGAGTCAGAATCCTTCTTTCTGGATTGTTTGGAGTTATCGGCTTGAACTCCCTCTATCTCGGGGTGGTTTTCTGGTCTCCCTATCTTGCCTCCGAGGAGCTTCTGCCCTTATCACCCTTTCTTTCATCTCCGAGCCCCTTCTGAATACTTTCTCCTCTTCTTCCAGCAAGGCAAACCTCTGTGCTATTTCTAATGTGGTGGCATAATCTGGAGCGTCTTGGATCCTCAGGTGGGTCCACAGTCTCCCAACCTTCAAGGCTCATTTCAGACTCTCCAATGCCTCCTGCGTCTCATATACCCCAACCTCGAGTACCAGACTATGGTATCGTTTGATAAGGATTTCCAGGGGTTCGTCATCCTCCTATTTTACAAGTCGCAATTCCCCAATTGTTTTCTTTGGGACACACGCCCCTTTAAAGTGTTGAACAAATGACCTTTTAAGCTGTGAGAAGCTGCTGACGCTCTTTGGGGTCAAACTTCTGAACCATAAGACTGTCGGCCCGCCTAAGGTTAATGGAAACACTTTGCAAATAGCATCCCCCACCATTCCTTGGACTTCCATCAGCAAAACGAAACCCTCGATATGTAATTTCGGATCGGTATGGCCTTTATAGTGTGTCATGGTTGGCATGGTAAATCGTCTCGGGAATTTTACTGACCTTATTTCCTCCGTAAAAGGGGATTCAACCTCATCATCCTGAGTGTCCCCCGCATCAGCTCTGAAATTTTATTCCCACCTGGTCATTTGTTTACATAACCAAGCCTTCATATTGTCATCGATACTATTATGTTGTCTTCCACGGCCAACCTCGTGCCTTTCATTCTGAATGTGATGTTCGTTGTGACGAGATGTTCCTCGTCCAATTCCAGCATGCCTCATACCCTCCTTCCTGATGTTGCGTGGACTATCATAGGAGGAACTTGGTGACTGTCTCTCCTCTTCTTCCTCCCACATATCCTCCGCCGGTAAACCTCTCTCCATTACCGGAGATCTCATCTCGTTGGGGTCCTTCCTCCTGGGTTCATTGTCTTCACTCATATCCATAGCTCTATTTCCTTCCACTATTTCGCCTCTCCTCCGGCTAGTTCTAGCTTCGAGTCTTTCGTTATTCATCTTTTCTATTTTTTCCAGCTTGTCCATCATGGATTTTAAGAGAGTTTGGTTTTCCTCTATATTTTTCTCAGGCTCCATTCCATTTTTTCCATTCATTCTGTTGTTGAACTTTCTGACGACCGGTGATTTCCGCCCTCTGCCATCGCCCTGTTACGTGAATTGCTTTTCGTCGAGGTTCCCCACAGACGGCGCCAACTGTTGATGGCTGATTTTCATCTCAGGGACAATAACGGAAATTATATTGTTCCCGGGATTCAACCTTCCTTCAGCAGTGAATTTGTTAGGTTATGAGGACAACCAAAAGAAAACTTTGGCAGATGGAGGTAAAACACCTAGATTGACACAGAGAGTTAATGTGGTTTTTGGCGGAACGAATCCAACCTACATCCACGGGCACAAAACAGAGGGTGTTTTATTATTGCAATGGGCTCGGCCGACCTGTTTTAGGTGCTTTAGCCGAGCGATTTGTGTCTACAAGATATCTTTTCTCTAGTTAGTTTTTGTAATTTGCATGCTCATCAATCCAACAACCAGAAAAAAAACCTCCCTCTACAAATTCACTTCCCCCTTCTATTTATACTAAAAAGAGGCGGTTGCATGCCCCTCTTAGTGGACACTTGCCATGTGAACGTATTAATGGATTCCCCCCAAGGCCACTTGGCTGAAAAATATCTTATTTTTCATCATTACTGCGTCCCATCATCTTATCTCATAAGGACAAGAGTCCCATCACCTTATCTCATAAGGATGAGGCTGTGGAAGATATTTATGCCTCATGTTCGGTTTCCACGAGGTCGGTCCCCTCGATCTTTGATACAAGAGAAGTTGTTTTGCCGATCTGATGGTGTCTGATCAGCCGTGCTGAAGTGGTCGGCCATTGTTACCAAGCGCTCGGTCTCTTCTGCCGGAACGTGTTATGTTATATAGTCTGGAGCATCCTTGTGGTCGGATCATCCTTAAGGATCTTAAAAAGAAATTACCCTTTCCACCCCTGTCATACTGTTCATGTCTCACCATCATGAAACAACTCAAGAACAATTCTAGGTTATTTATGAATGGCTAAGAAACTCTAGAATGGCAATTTTGATTACTAATTAATCAAATAAGCTTAATTACTCCTTATAAGCTTATTATTTAATCATACATGCTAATCACATCCAACAAGCTTCAAACACATATAATTACAAACCCAAGGAGTAGAGACATCAACTTAGCAACACAAATTGAAGCTAAGATTAATTGAAACAATTTTCATGTAGAAGAAAGTGTGAAAAACTTACAAAATCTCCAATTTTTTGCCTTTGTTTTTCTTTCTTTCTTGATCAACTCATTATGTAAAATATCATGAAACTTGTCTAAGTGTGTAAAATGAAACAAAACAATTTTGTTAAACAAATTCCACTATGGTCGAAATTCATGAACCAAAAAAATCAAATAACAATTATTTAATTTTGTTGTATTTTCATTAGTCCACAATTCACTTTAATAAAGTAACACTTTATCTTTAATAAATCAAATCAAAATGTGTTCCAATGATAACATGCCATTTCCTAATTAAATCATTACTAAAGATATTTATTTTATTATTTATTTTAATTATTTAACAATTAAATAATTAAATAATAAATATAAATATCTTAAATATATGTATTATATTTACATTAAATATCTCAAATACATATATTAATGATATATGTCACATATCACAATTTGATATTTTATTAATGTGTATTTAATAAAATCAAGTATTAAATATAAATACACATTAATTTGGAAATGACCGTTAGGTCCCGATTGCAATCTATTTTTCGTTTAACCATTAAACGAGTTATAAATAATCAGTATTATTCATAACAGTTGCCCCAGTGCTCTACGAGTATATTTCATTAGTGAGACTCTCTAGATTCAGGCATATCCGTCACGAAATCCAATTTCGTGTCCATAATTCACCCACCCGTAAATTATGACGACCACAGATAAACTCGTTGAATCATACAGGTCGAGGTCATTGCTTACGTATAATCCCTCCGTCACAGGTATCCGGATTATCCCAGAGATATAGATATTAAACGTGAAATCTCTATATGAATAATCACGTCGACGTATCTATTAGTAATCTCTAAATAACATTCGGAACTCACTTCCGAAGTATTCTATGGCTATAGATTTAACAAATTGCTTATCACCTTATGAACTACCTATGCTCTGTACACAGAACTGACGGATCCTTTCTTGATAGTCTCAGGATATCATGAGCATGAGTCCACACCCAACGAACAGGCGGAGGTCTGATCTAAATAGATCGGTGACGTGACTACCATCTAAGTGTGAAGGATAACTCATATATCCACAATGGTATCTCAAGTCAAAGAATCACTATGCTACTCAACCCGAGATGATTCCTATTGACGTTGGTGTACCATCTATTATGAAATATTCGGTGAGTCGTTCAGTGTTTATCAAATAAACACCCACACGTCTATATGAGTATCCCAAGACTCATGGTTCATTGGGATAAACCATCGGACCAAGTCCGATATACGACATGTACTGGTCTCAGCGGATTTTACTAACCGACATGTGTCAGTAAATCTTGACCAGGAACTTAATTTAAGGATAGACAACTCATAATGACACTTCACAATGTCAATTACAAACTATGTTGTAACTGCGCACTAGGTTGTAAATCTTGGGGTCTTTGTCTAATATATATATACATATCACTAAATCAGATTTAGTTTCAATCTAATCGAAATTAGATCGAATACGTATATAAAAGACAAGAGGTGCTACCATTTAAATTTGTAATATTATGGAAAAATGTATTGCTCGTATTCATGAATTAGACATAAATACGATTCGGATTGGCGCTCAAAGCACCAACCCTAACAATTTCTCCCACTTGCTCTAGTGCCATTCCATGGTATCATATACACATCCTAATGTGTATCACATACTCATGGCCCTCAAGAACTCACCTAGCGCTTAAGAGGTAGGTAACAACAAGTAAGTCTGCTATGACAGATTAAGTTTGTCCAACAAACACAATCATTTTCCTTAGTAAGCATAATTCATATTTTTGTAGAAACTAAGTTCTACATCAATATGACTCATATGCCATATGAACATTGTGTTAGGGTTGGTGCTCGGAGTGCCAGATCGTATTTATGTCCGATTTATAAATACGACCAATTTCATTTTCCATAATATTACTTAATTTAATGGTAGCACCCTTGTCTTTTATACATTTATTCGATCTAATTACGATTAGATATCTGATTACGATTGGATCGAAATTGAATCTGGTTCAGTGATACGTGTATATTAGACAAAGACCCTAGGATTTACAATATAGTGCACAGTTACAATGTAGTTTGTAATTGACATTGGGAAGCGCACTGTAAGATATATATCCTTAAATAAAGTTCCTGGTCAAGATTTACTAACACGGGGTCGGTTAGTAAAATCCGATGAGACCAGTACATGTCGTATATCTTGACTTGGTTCGACGGTTTATCCCAATAAACCCTGAGTCTCGGAAGACTCGTATATACATGTAGGTGTTTATTTGATAAGACACTGAACGACTCACTGAAGATTTCCTAATAGATGGTACACCAACGTCAATAGGAATCTTCTGGAGTTGAGAGAGCATAGTGGTCCTTCGATTTGAGATACCAAAGTGGGATATATGAGTTATCCCCCACACTTTGATGGGAGTCACGTCATCGATCTATTTAGAACAGACCTCCGCTTGTTCGTTGGGTGTGGACTGATGCTCATGATATCCAGTGCGTATCAAGATATGATCCGTCAGTCCTATGTACAGGGCATAGACATCCTCACGTGTTTACGATCTACTAAATCTGTGGTCGTGGTATAACTTTGGAAATCAGTTCCGAGTGTTATTTAGAGATTGTAAATTGAAAGTCGACTATATTATACCGAAAGGGTTTGATGTTTTTATCTATACCCCAAGTATAATATGGATAGCTTGTGACGGATGGATTATACGTATGCAATGACCTCGGCTTGTATAGTTTAGCGAGATTATCCGTGGTCGTCATAATCCATGAGTGGGTGGATTATGAACACGAAATTGGATTTCGTGATGGATAAACCTAAACTTAGAGAGTCCCACAATATGAAGTGTACTCGTTGAGCATTTGGGCAACTCGATATGAATAATACATATTATTCATAATACTACATCAGGTTAAATGAGTTAATCCGGATCGTTTAATCGGTTAAACGACAACACATGCATTATGGGATTTTGTCCGATAATAATTATTGTGTATTTGTATTTGATACATAATACGATTAGATACACATTAATTATTCGTCAAGTGAGATTTTGATACATGCCATAAATATATGTATTTTTTATTTATTGTAAATAAAAATACATATATAATAATAATTATATTAATTAATTATTTAATATTTAATTGTTAAATATTTAAATGATTAATTAATAAACTTTTCCATAATTATTATGAAATTTGTCCAATTATTATTTGAACACATGGCATGAATTTATTAAGCTTAATGTGTGTCAATTTGATTGGCCATTAAAAAGCTTAATATTTATTTAATTTGATTAAATTTTAAAAATCCCCAAACTACCCTTATGATAGTCGGTTATTAGGCTTCTTTAAAAGAAAATTTGTTTTCTCTCTCTTGTTCATTATCCATTGCCGTGAACTCCAAAACAAAATGGGTTTCAACTTTGCTTGATGAATCCATGAAGAATAGGAAAATTCAAGAAAAAATGCTAATGAATTGGAGGATTAAAGGTAATCTACCATAACCCTAAGCTTGGAAATTTAGTTTCTTGTTTCTTGAGTTGTTAGAAGGGTTCTAAGGTTCCTTTGATTCTGAATTTTTGGGGCTTTTGTTTGTGGCTGATGGAGATGGAAGTGAATTGCATGTGTGAAATAGATTTGGAAGTAATTAGTGTAATTTGTATCCAAATTGATCAATTGTTGATGAGGTGCTATTCTAGAGTGTTATGACCACTCTTGTGACACCTATAATTGTTCTTGGGTTGTTCATATGTGGTGACTTTGGTTGGTGTCTTGATTAATTGATTTAATCTTAAAAAATTGGATTTAAAGCAAGTTAATTGGCAATTTTCGGTTTGCTGATCAGATCTGGTAAAACTGGAAATTATGTGATGAATATGACGTCATATGAATGTAATGGATGTATTTTTGGAGTTGGAACAATTACCGGAAAGTGTTTCCGAGTTGAAATAAGTGAAAACGGCCAAAAACGGCGTTACCATGTGACTTTTGAGTCAACCGGGTGACGGCTGCCCAAACAGTGAATCTGTCACTGTTCGGGCAGCCCATAAACTGCCCTGACACTATTGGGGCTGACCTGGGTAGTCCCCATAAGTGTCGGGTGGTCGGTTCGATCAAAAATATATTTTGCGTCATTTTGTGGAAAAACGGTTTTCGTAAAAGTTTCGCGAAGTTTCAACCTTATTTATGTTAATAAACCCCAACACATTGTGCTTCAGCTACTTTGATATTGAATAAATAGGTTTAGGTGAAATATGAATAAATTATTCATATTAGATATTGAATAATTTATTCGGTAATTTGAAAATTTTTTAAATTACGATTTCTCCCGAACCGCGCTTCCGCTGCGCCCATCGCTAGAAACCCCAACACATTGTGCTTCAGCTACTAAGTTGTCTAAGTATTTATGGTTCAAATCCAAAATACTAAGTAAACAATCGCAAACACAACACTAATAACAAACTTCTAATCTACGAGGTCACTATGCAACTTCATAAGTTGCAACTAATTTCACTCATACAGTAGAATCATCATTGACACTCTCACTGCATCTTTTCTGACTCTTTATGACGTAGGCTGTCTAACGTCATAACTAGACTCAAAACTAATGTAACCCTAATGGTTGCGAACTTTATTCTCCATTAATTAGAAACTAGTTCTTAATATCTCAAAAATGATAAAGAACATGTTTCAAGACACATCTTATGGTCTAGAGAATATTAAAATAACTCGTAACAATTACGATTAAATTGATATCTCTAATCGCACTCAATATAGTATTTATTATGCCATCATCCTATGATGAATAAGATTGATTAGAAATTCTAATCAATATCTCTTTCGAAAAAGGAATCATCATTTATGAAAGATGAATATTATACATAAGACACACACTAACTGTCATACAGATAGTCTTGTTGTGTCATTTATTAAATCATATCTAATGTACGATTAATAGGAGTATCTCACAAGTCTCTTAGTTTTATATCATATATAAGACTTTATATCGAATATAATAGAGACACAACTGCCACTGCTTTCACGGAGAAAATAAGACTCATGTAAATCTTTTACCCCATTAACATCTCATTATTACCTTAATAATGATAATGTCATTATGATGTAAAATACTAGAAAGAAATTTGTACGCTCCCATTAACCCTTCTATCCCATATGTATTCTCTATGCTTTGATAAAATCAGACAATCTGACAAATAACAAAATTAGAGAACACAAATTTCCAGAAAGCTCATCCGAGTATACAATAGGCTCCATAAGCTAATATACCAAAATGTAATCTTAGCAGAATACAAACTCTAGGGCCATTTCAGAATGTACTCTTCAATCAAAGAAATCACAACTGATATCTTATCCGAAGAAGTCATTCAAAAACACCAATTTGTATTCTTTAGCTAAAATACATAATTTAATATTATCATTAACCAACAGATCTTAAATTGTTCAATCAGTGCGACTAGAGACAAGTTTCCTCAGAATTTACAATAGATTTCTGAGTATAACTTTTCTCACTGTCTTACTATAAAGGTCAAACCTTTAATAAGCTCACTGTGCTTTTTCTGCGTAAACCATTTGCACATTTTATGAATGATTCATAATAAAAGCTCAATCAAGTTCCAAACTTGATCATAGTAAGTTATGAACAATTTTATATCTATGGTTTAATGCTAATTTCCTGAATCGATATCAAATATCGTTCCCGCTATAAATCAATTCTTTTCTACAATAGTAAACATCTAATGTTACACACTAAGTAATAAACAATTTTATTACTCGAGATCGTAGAAAACATATTCTATCAAATAGAATATAATATTCTATTAAATAAAATAAATGATAAAATTCTAATCGTACCTCCGAGATGCAAGTAATATCAATTATATAACCATTATACAAAAGATAGATTCAAATCTCAAACATTTCAAGATTCGAATTTTCTACTTATACACATCATATACGTAACTATAGAAACTAATGGAATATTAATTAAAATGATGAATTAGTGTTATTGGAGCACATCCCCAAGAGTATTGAAACTAATTTGGTAACTCTCAATATCAAATGAATCAAATCGTATAAGATTCGATTTCTTCCATTAACTAATTCCATCAATATGGAATCGTGGAAGAATAATATTGATGTAAGAATTATATTCTTCGAATAACCTTAGAACTAATTGCCATAAATTCATATGTTTGATCGTATCAAACATCTTTGAACAATTCAAAAACTCACGATGAATTTTAAAGATACAATTTTCAAAACTTCAAATTGAATATCTTTGAACTTGTAACATCCCGCCTAAGCCAGGATGCTACCGACAGGAGACAGGCTAAACCCATCTCCATAAGCCTCTGATTCTAGAAAAATTTCGGCATGATGTATTTGTAACATCATGCAACCTAGCCTATAGCCAGCATCCATTTACAACTTGAAAATAAAATCTCGGCCTCAGGCCGGCATCTCAACATCAATGCAATCTAAGGGCCCAACTAAAATGCGATGCAGACATAAAGACATAATACAAACAGGGCTCCGTGCCCGAAAATACGAATATACAAAAACTTTTACAACAAAAGCATATGTGCTCAACACGTCTCATCAATACTCAAATACAATGCTTTTAAACTCAACCTGTACACAAGACTCGACTTTCCTAAGACTTGGTGACTGGCTGACTGCAACGCTGCTATCCGGCTCCTCAAGCTCTAATGTCTGTGGTTGACCGATCAGGTCACCAACCTGCAAAACTCAAACACTGTTGTGGTGTGAGTCATAATTACTCAGTAAGTAACTATGCCCTTTCCTTAAGCGATAAACAAGTAAGTCTGTTTCTTAGTCTTTTAATAATCTAAACTGTTTTTATAATCACACATAATTGCCAGTTTAGAGTGAACTGTAAAACTCTTATCTATGTTCAAACATTACCATTTTGTTACTAATTTCTTTTTCTGAATCATACTCACAATTACATCTTGTTTCCTACTTACACTTTACATATCTATAATATAGTCCTCACATTCTATCATTCCATTTATTATATTAAGTCCTGTTACGTTTCCGCTGCGTTACTCTG